>JBBPJT010000284.1:0-32692 GCA_038088895.1 Xerocomus potaroensis | reverse complement strand
ATACGTTTCACGCATGCTTTGGGACCGTCTTGTTTCCCTGGAGGGTGGCCCCTGTGGTGATGACGCGACGTGGCTCGAAGTCTCCAATCGAACCGAGTGGAAGCAATGAGAGGAGAATTTTCAGAAAAGAAATCATCTGTCTGAAGTTCGTATCGGGGCCGTTTGCGGGGAACAGCAGCAGCAGCAGCATCGTTGGTAACCGACGAAGAGAAATGTCGATGAGGATGCTGGGTTTGCCTAGATGAGCTTTTGAAGTAGTTCCGGATTTCAATGAAGGTTGAATTCCGTTGCGAGGCATTTGCCAGGGGACATGCCCCACTGCACGACGAAGTCATGAACGAGGAGCAAGCATTGTACATACTCGCAGAGAATTAAAAGTAAAGTACCACAGCCACTCTGGACTGCAGTTGGGACCCCAGCAGGAGGCCGTTAGGGTCTCAGGTGGGGAGCGTATCACGTGCTTGCGTGTCTACGCGATTTGTTGATTGTTGAGCACATCATGTATTAACCCTCACTTCGAACCACCACTATTCATGAACACAATGACAACAACCGTGTATTCCGGTGCCCTTCAGCCTAAAAAAAAGGCAGAGCTCAGAGAGATAGCCTTGGCTCTTGGTATCAGTGATACCGGGACCAAGGAAGAAGTTCAGCAGCGAATTCGTAGGCACCTCGATGACAATCAAGCCGCGCTGGAGGATAACCCCGCATTCGTGGGCCTTTTGTTCAAACGTAAGAAGGTCACTCAAGCAATCATCCATGCGTACGTCCCCCTTCATTTTGTTGACGTCGTTTGGTTGACTCACTTCCAAAAGAAATCGCGCTGCATCCCCTACCTCGGGACAGACAGCGGCGTTATCAGAAAAGAAGTTTTCTACTCCACCTTCCACACGAGTTACACGTCGTCACCCTTACTTGGAGGCGTCACCTGTACCAGATGCTCGAGAAGTGTCAATGATGCTCCAAAAAGCTCCTATCTCTCCACCCGAGGAAGTGGTCGCTAGTGAACCATCGGCGTTCACCCCACAGAAGAGTCTATTGTTCACATCTACGCCACGTAGCATTCTGCATAGCATTCCAAAACCATCCCTCGAGCTTGCTGACACGACATTTAAGACGCTACAGGCAGGCGCAAAACAACATGCTCGCGCGTATTTACTCGCATCCAGATCTGTACGTCATTCTTGATCATAACCTAGTGCCCCTACATAAACCTCGTTCATATTAGACACTCTCCAATCCACTCAACATCTTGCTTATCACCGCTTTGTTTGAGCTGATCTATATTTTGTATCGGGTCATTCCGTGGAATTTTACAGTGGTGTGCTCCACTCCTTTTATGTGTGTTTCGCTATTTGATTTCATGTTAGGTCCACATTCCGCGAGTCATTGACACTGGTAACTGGCATCTCACAGTCACGTACCCTCCTCTCGTGACATTCCAGTCCTCCACGTTTTGGAGCGTTCTCCTTCATTGGTCGATACCTACTTTGGTTATCCCCGCTGTTCTTGGCTCCGTCATTTCATTCCACCCCGCAAATGCTCCTTCTGCGCGTGATCCCCGTGTTCTTCCTTTCGACTCTCTAACGGCGTCCATCTTACGCCTAGCTGCTCAGTACGGGTACCCATATGAAGCCTTCAACGCTAGAATTGAAGGGATAGACGTCATTGGGCCTCGGTGGCGAATACTCAACGCCGCTGTGTGCGTTGGGTTTGCTTTCGCAGAGGCTATCTTTGTTGCACCAAGGGCATTTGCCGACTCTCGTGCACGTCAGAGAGGAGGTACACCTCGACGAATTGTCACCGTTGAAGAGTGATTCATTTTTTAGTTATTGTTCCCCCTATGGCTGCCCCCTCGATATGCGTCAAGCCCCCTATGATTGTTCTCGCACACGCTATCCCGTTTGTTTCCTGTTCTTAATTTGCGTTTCGCTCTGTTGTATATTTATGATAGATGTATTAGCTTCAAAAATTACAACAATAATGATGATTTCTTTTCTCCAATCTTTTTTTTTTGATAATTAACCTTTCTTTTTTCACGATGAATTTTAATACCATGGTCGTTTGTCAGCATCCATCACTGTGATCGGATTTAGCCAGCGGAGTGTGGAATTATTCAAACCTTAATCCTATTCTGCAAGCCATCATCACACATCCTCAAAACCTCAAACTGGATTCACCTTTATCAAAAAATGGTGCGTCCACATCGTAGTTGTCCATCGAACCCAATGAGAATACTCAACTACTTTACAGGAAACATCCAAAGCACCCGTCAAGCTTGCCAAAGTAGCCAAGGTTGCTCGACCTCAGCAATTTGCGCATTTATCTCCCGCTGACCTTTTCGCTTCATTTTCCAGGTCCTTGGAAGGACTGGATCGCGAGGTGGTGTCACCCAAGTGCGCGTCGAGTTCATGGATGATACCACGCGCACGATCATCCGAAACGTCAAGGGTCCCGTTCGGGAAGAGGACATCCTCGCGCTGTTGGAGAGCGAGCGTGAAGCCCGGTGCGTCGTGCCTGTCGTCTCTGCCATTGTGTCGCTGAACGAGCGTCATCGTAACAGCCGCCTGCGGTGAAATACAGTGATGTCGTCACGGATAGGTCTGCCGTCTTGTTATGTACATGCGCCGTCCGAAGCAAGCATGTTGTTTCTTTTTTTTTTTTTTCACTTTTCCACTAGCGACCCTGCTAGTGCTACTTGACTCATCATGCATAACCGACCACATCTACTTAGGGGCGTTTATGAGGAGAGCTGCTTGTTAGGTTGCTAGGAAGTACATTGCAATGCATACTGCTTCAGGAACTGTAACAACTATGATATCAAACAGCTAGAAGCAACGGGAGACAGTGAGACAAGATATGTAGAAAGTGAAGAAAACAGCGAAGATGAAACCCAACTTATGGTCAGGGACGGGAACAAAACACACTAAAAACAGTCGACTAAGACATAGCTTTAATTACTGCCAGTAGCCCTGTTGTTGCCTTGGCTGATACTGGTAAAAGTTGGCATCCGAGTTACCTTGCGGGTAGCCCACATGACCTTGTGGTGCTTGCGTCGCTTGTTGCCCCTGTTGACCCTGAGGTCCCCCGGTGCTAGCACTCGAGCTAAAGCGAGTGCCCCCATAAAATCCGCCTTGAGCATGCGCTTGCTGGACACCGCGTCCAGATTGCGGCTGACCGACACCAACGCCAGAAGCACCATCTTTTACAACAACGTTCTGAGAGTAGGGTTTATATGCCGTCTCCGGCGACGTGCCACCTGCGCGTTGGGCAAGTGAGGGACCCGACGCTGCCGCGCTGCCCTGACCAAGACCCATGAAGCTTTGGATAGCTTGCCCACCATATAGCTGTGGGTGCTTGTAGTCATTAGATGTGAGATTATTTACCCCCGGTGCGTGATTGTGCTGTGGTGCATGGTGCTGATATCCAAGATCATCATAGGCTGAAGAAGGGATCTGGTGTTGTTGACCATAAAGCCCACGTCCATAATGGTCCGACTGAGACTGCACTGAGCCAGGACCTTGCTTGGCCCCCGGCGAAGGTGCTGCGCCTTGGGTGGGCGGGCCAGGCTGGAAAACGGTGGGATATTTAACAAACGGCTGCGGAACACCATATCCCGAGTTATATGGCGAACCATAGTATTGATTTTGCGGATAAGGATAATAATAAGGGAGAGGCGGAGGGTAGCTTTGTTGAGGGCCTTGGCTGCTAGATGGTTGCGGCTGTGCGCCGCCTTGCGGAGGGAGCTGCGAAGACTGGGTATTTGAGGGTGGAAGAATGGTGTTTCCTGGGAGTTGTTGAGAGTTGGGAAGGCCTTTGACATCATCATGACCAAGGACATTGCGACTCCCTCCAAAGGCGGGTGACTGAGCGTACGAATCATAGAAACCCTAGATCACCTTGGTCATGCAGGCAACCCGACGGAAGACATCACATACCCTCTGATTATCACCGTATCCATATTCATTGTTGCTGAATGCGCCTAAATGAGATGCCTGGTGTTGTTGGCCAATTTGGCCAAAAATGTTGTAGTCCTGACCTTGTCCAGCAGGGGGTGTGGGCGTGTGGAAGTAAGGTGCTTCCGCTTGCCGGAAGTATGCAGAATGGGCCGCAGAAGCTTGGGGCTGCGAAGGTTGGGCTGCATGCTGCGATTGCTGAGTGGCATTTTGAGTGGCATCAAGATGAGCGGGGAGACTGTGATGGGTATACTGGTGAATCGGTCCCTGGTGCTGAGTCAAGGGTGCTTGCTGCTCATGCTGGGAAAGCGACGGATGAATTGAAGCTTGAGATTGCTGAGAGAAGCCGGGAGAGGTGGAAATTATGGGCTGACTGACAGAGGTTGACAAAGAAGTGTGGGTGATGGTGGATGTAAGTGATGTTTGGGATTGAGTAACAGAAGTGGGTACGGGAGCAGAGGCCGGGGGTGGTGCTGACGCAGAGATGGCGGCCTGTTGTTGGGGTTGCTGAGAGGCAGCTTGGGGTGGTGCAACAGTAGACTGCGCTGGGGTCGTGAGCACAGGGGACTCTTGGGAAGCTGCTTGGGTCTGAGGTAATGGTTGGATAGGTTGCTGGGGCGACTGCTTTGTCTTAACCGAAGTTGGTTCTGCAGCTGGCGTAGGTTCGGTCCTGCGGAAACCAATCAGTGAGAGTATCAACCAAAGTAAAAAAACTCACGGCGAAGGTTCAATGATATCACCACCAAGGCTCAGACTACCAAATTGCATGCCAATCTTTTCAAGGCCCGGGGTAAAACTAGAGGAGGGCATGACGACAGCCTGGTCTGTTGCCTTGTACTTGTTCGTATTACGGTGTGAAGCCGATGACCGTGGAGGGACAGAAACCGGGGACTTTGAAGGCGGCGGGGCAGAAACAGGCTCTTCAGAAGGTTGTTGAGGAGCTGGTGGTGAATCGGAAGGCACGGGTACCGAAATATCAGGAATAGGTTCTTCTTGAGGCAGAGGATCGGGTGCCTCATCATGAACATCCGATTGGGTTGGCACAGGCGAAAACCAAGCATCTTCGGGAGGAGGTTTGACCTGAGGTTCGTCATCCCAGGTGGGTGGCTGTACAGTAATGGGATCTTCCCAACCGTCGACAGCTGGGTCTGAGTCACCATTCAGCAGTAGTGGGGCTGTAGGTGCAGAGGATTCGAGTATGGAGGGAGGTGCAGGAGGAGGAAGAGGAGCAACAGCAGGTTTTTCCTGTGGTCTATGCAGGACAAGATGAGAAGAGATTAGGGGTTAGAGAGGAAGCACAAACCGTGCGATCTGAGCCCAGGAGAGTTTTGAAGTCGCTGGCAGCTTCGTAGGTTTTAAGGCAGCCGATATTGGAAGGGTTGAAGCGGTTGGGGTGGATATCGAATGGTCTTGTGCGCCCCAAGCGCTGCTGCCCCATGACGTGGGAGTCGCAAGAGACTGCGGGAGAAGGGAAGGGTCCGAGGAAAGAGGGTCTGCGGCGAGATGGGGATCGGAATGGGAGCCGTGAAATGTTGATGTGGAGCAATTCGATGAATCGGGCTTGTCGAGTTGGACTTGGTCAGGAGATTCCTCGATGAGATGTTTGTCCGCAGAATCCGGCGCGGGTGACGAGGTTTTTCCGGGGTATGATGGACGCGAAGTGTGACCATTGACGCCGGACGCACCCCGTGCTGAGCCGCGGCTGCGAGGACCTCTTGTTGGACCGCCACGACCGCCACGACCACCACGGGCACCACGCGAGTCAGTGCGATCGCGAGGGGAGGGATGGCCCCTTGAGACTGGGTGGGAAGGGGTGGACGGTTTTTTTTCCTTTTTGCTTTTCACCGGGCCCCACTGTTCCGCACGGCCTATGACAGAGGATGAGAGGATAAAGAGAAACAAAAGAAGGAAGGACCTTCGCTAATTCTCTGTGCGGCAAGTTCCACATCACCAGCGACCTCAGAGAGGAGGGACTGGAGATCTGGAGAAGGGAAATGAGGAAAGAGAGGGAGGAGGAGGAGAAGGGCATGCCTTCGGTGGAAAAGCCTGGGAAGAACTCTTGGAGTTGAGTCACTTGTGAGCGGTACTTTGATTCAGAGAATGGCAGGTCAGACTGCTGCTGGGATCGAAACGCAGAGGATTTGTAGGACATGATGAACGAGCTGACGAGGACTAAACGAAGTCAGCATCAAACTCGGTGGAGTTTCAATTCATGGTTCGTGACCCCCCCTCGCGACCCCCCAACAAACAACAGTCTGCATATCATGTATTACATAATATGGCTGCTGGTTACTAGCCATGCAACCAGACGACGACGACGACGACGAGCTCGACTTTACCTTCACCGCCAACCCCGACCCCGATCCCGACCCCGATGACGACGACCTCGCAAGCGCACTTGCCGACCTCGCAAAGCTTCGCGCCAGCGTGCAGAACAACCTCCGTCTCCGTCCCATACGATCCTTTTCCACCCTCCCAAGGCAGTCCTCCACCCCTTCACCAACCTACTACACACCCGACGAAAACCCTCACCAGGACATTCCAGTTCACCCCGCCGCATGCAGTCCAGACGTCCTCTCCCTCCGTCTTGCCACCCCAAACCACCCCGTCCTCCTCGACACACGATCCCTCGTCGCGTACAACACCTCCCACTTTGTCGACAGCGTCAACATCGCCATTCCCTCCCTCATCCTCAAGCGATGTCGTAAACCGGGCAGCGCGTTCCAGTCCCTCGTCGCTCTCCGTCAGTTCATCACCTCCGACCAGGACAAATATCGCTGGGACGCCCTCTCTTCCTCTTCCTCCTGGGACGGTGACATCGTCATCGTGCATGGGGAAGAAACGGACGAAACTGAAATTAACAACCCCCAGGTCACCGCATGGGCCCTTCTGCCCCTTCTGTCTGCTCTCCTCGGTCACGCGCGCGTACATTACTTGCGTGGTGGTATAGCCGCCGCTCAATCCCATCACTCTCTCAAAAAATTTCTCGTTGCTGAATCACTTCATCCTCCAGATCAGAACGATACCAGGCCACGTCTGAGGACCACGGGGAGCCATGGTCTCTTCCAACTCAACACCTGTCCCCCAACCCGTACGCAGTTCGAAATCGATCAGCCCATCCCGTCGCCTCTGCCAATTATGCCCTCAACAACTTCAGGCCGGCTTAACGACGCTAGTAGCTCCCCTCCGCCATCACAACTCTCCTTCCGTCGACCCGCACCTCCACGACGTCCGAGCGCCCCAAACCTCACTCGCATTATTACCAATGGCAGCGGAGAACAACAGCAACATTCTCCTCTCCGTCTCTACACCCGCACTGTCCCCACACGCTCAGTCACGTTGCCTATTACCCCTTCACAGCATTCCGCGAGTCCCAACGGAAACACACTCTATCTTCCTCCCCAGTCTCCTTCCCATCTTAACCTCCTGCACTCGCACCACACGTCTCCCGCTTTTCCATCTCCGCGTTGGACAACCAGCCCTGCAGAGCTTCTCCCACCCCCATCACCCAGATTCGCCCGTCTGACACCACCCCGCACACCTGACACACCAGTGGGTACACCTCATCCCACACCATCCCCGAGAACAGCACGCCCAGATGATCCCCCAACAACCTCAATGGAGAGCGAGCTCCCAATATTCAACGTGTCAATGATCCTTCCAAATTTCTTGTATCTTGGCCCGGAGCTAACCTTACCAGAGCACGTGCGAGAACTCAAGTCGTTGGGGATCAAGAGAATACTAAATATTGCAGCAGAGTGTAATGATGATCATGGGCTCAATCTGCGGGAAATTTTCGAGCGGTATGTGAGAATTCCCATGAGGGATACCGTCGAGGAGGATCAAATCACCAGGGGACTGAAAGAGGCTTGCGAGATACTAGGTAGGACGCCTTTACACTTTCCTAATCGGAATCTGAACCATGCATTCAATTATCTCGTTCCCCTTGCCGTACCTTTGACTTTTTTTCTCTCCAAAGATGAGGCAAGTCTGTTTGGAGCGAGTACCTATGTGCATTGCAAAGCGGGCAAGTCACGCTCTGTCACCGCCGTGATGGCTTATCTCATTCATGCGAACCACTGGACACTTTCGCGTGCATATGCTTTCGTCCTCGAGCGCCGCAAAGGGATCTCTCCGAACATTGGCTTCGTCTCGGAACTGATGACCTTTGAGGAACAAGAGCTCGGCGGCAAATCGGGTGGCGTTGTGCCTGTTGCCCCAGGGCAGGGAGATAGTGGAGGCGATGCACAACCAAACTATGCGTATGCTACGCAAAGCCGCAGGCCTGGTCACGCTCGCGAGAGTTTACCCCCTATGTTCACGGTTCAGGATTCTGACGAAACAGGAGAGATCGCAACGGGTCAGGACATGGAGATCAAGGATAGGGAGGGACGCTATCGGCACATGCGGAGAGCGCCAGTTGATGAAAATACGCTTCAACCGTTGCGGAGGGTGAGCAAGGCTGGGCTGGAGAGTGGGTTGTCAGATGTGTGATGTAGCTATACCCGTTCGCCTATTAAAGTTTTGGCTTGCTGACGGAACACAGAAGACTTTTACTAAATGTCTACATCAAACGTTGTTATATTCAGCTAGAAGACAAGTATAAAGTGAACTGAACTACCAACGTGAGCATCTCCCACTCATAATTTGCCATAGACTACCTCGCCATCTATCACTGTCGCCTTCACTCTGGTCTCCAGGATATCTGAAACTTGGATTGTCATAATATCGCGATCCAGGACCACAAAGTCCGCCTTTTTCCCTATTGAGAGCGAACCAAGTTTGTCCTCAGCGAATGCTGCGTAGGCAGCATCCATCGTCATTCCTTTTAAGGCTTGAGCCCGTGTCAACCGCTCTGATGGATACCTAGGAGAACGCCGTGAATCAAACATGCACCCGGCTGTACGACACTCTCGCACCATCCCTGTGATCCATGAGGTGAATCCCCTGATGGGGAGAGACGAGAAACAGCGGCGTAGAATCCCAATAAAGGGTTGATGCTCTCCACAGGGAAGTCGGAACCGAGAGGTAGAACTCCTGAGATGGACGTTCTTGGGCGGATGGTGTATGTTAAAATCATCAGAGACCTCCAAAAAAAACAAGCTCACCCGATCATCGTCTGATACGCATACGCTCCTCGGATTCTTGCTGGGCCCTGGCGAGTTCAATGAGAAAATTACGGCTGAATTAGCCATGGCAATTACCAAACGCTGTTCCGCGTACCACATATCGGTGGTTCTGCAGGTTAAGTGATGTTTCAGCTGACAGAAGCTAAACGATTCCATGGACTTACGCGTGCGTGGGTTGGACGCTAGGTATCACTGCAAAATTATCGGTTGTCAGATCACTAAGAAGAATACCATGACACGCCTTGAAGTCTGCCAACTCGTCTGAGATCATCAAGGGTCATAATTTGTGCATGTTCAATTCGCGGACGTCGTTCTGCCGCACTTCCATAAACTGGATTCAATAAGATATCTTCAAAGATGTCGAGCACGATGTGGTTGGCACGATCGCCGATGCAGTGGATGTTCTATGCAAGTGACTAGATATCGTAGGCGCAATAGGCATAAAACACGTACTACTTGCCAACCATCTTCCCAGAATTGTTTGATAAAAGTTAACAGAGCCCGCGGTTGTATGCGCATGAGACCATCAGTTGATGGATTGTCTGAGTACTACTCTACGTGAACGATAAGCTCTGGGTGCAGAAAAACTACGAACTGGTTCTAATAAAGCTGCTCCGAAGGAGCCGAGCGCGCCTTCGACGGTGTCAGTCATACTCTGCAAAATAGCAAGTCAGACAAACCGTCAGTGAACAACTTGACGCTACGAAGATTCAGGCGTTCTGCGATGCCATAGTCGACGAGACGAGTTATATTTCTACCCCAGTATTTGTCGGATTCGATGGAACCCATGAGATAAAGTCGGAGCTACGGGATAATCAGTACCTCTCATGCCTTCACCCCGATCTGGAATCCACATACAGGGAGTCTGCGGGTTGAGGCATACCTTGATGAAAGTCAGACTTGTGGTGGTATGAGAGGGTGGAGAATTACTCTTTGTAAAATTCAATTGCGCGAGGTTCCGTAGCGGCATCATGGATAGATGTCAGGCCCACGGCATGTGCATCACGCACAGTTCGCTCAAAATAATCAAGCAACTGGGCCTTCGTTGGGGAAGGAACTGGTACCATGTTCATTGCACTGTCCACAAATATCCCTGGGTTCCATCAGGAAGTCGTTTGACTTCGTATATGGCTGGTTTTCAGTACCTGTAGGCTTTCCGGATGGATCACGGATGATCAACCCTCCGTCCACTTCGTTTGGTAGGTCGCCCATGAGCTGGAGCACCCGGTTGGAAACCCACGCTGCGTGCACATCAACACGGTCGAGGTAAATACGACGACCTCTAAGCAAGTATTCCGAGTCAAAGTCGTCCTGTAAACATTTGATGAGGACAGGCCAGAGGAGGATTCAAGATACGGACGGCAGTAGGATACTGGGGATCAGTCCACAAATTTTGATCCCAACCCATGCCCACGATCCAGGAGGACGGATCAGCTAGAATGTCAGGATGGGACTTGACATAGTGAACGACCCGCTGCAATACCTCTGCACTCGATGAGCTGGAGACAAAAAGTAAGAAACGTGCACAACTACCATGTTTTGCCTTGCAGCCAGTCAGGTCGAGGTTCATCGCAGCACCATACTGTAATATGTGCGCATGAGCGTCTGGGTGTTGAGTTCGATATGATGCTTGGTCTAGTATCTGTGCGGCAGCGTACCTGCCAGACCCGGAACAACAATAGCATCAGGGTTCAAGAATGTAGTATGTAATGAGGGCTGCCAGAAGTCGAGTGGCCAGGGTAACTGAAAACCAGAGAGGAACTCGGGGACATGACGCTTGTACCAGCGAGACTTGACGGCCACTGCACCAGCTCATCTTGTCAGGGAGTGAACGATGACTCCTTTTCGCACTCACTGAGGGATCCGACATCTGCAATGGTGGTGTTGCTCACGACAATGCACTCGACAGTGGGGTTGTCAGGATCAACGGTGTATATTTTTCCACCTAGAGAGCAAAGCGCGTAGTCTTTTGCAGAAAAGGTGCAAGAGAAGGCCAACACTGCACCAAAGGCGAGACTGAGGAATGTGACAAGTGAGCTGAAATGGTGAGCTTGATCAACCGCGGTAGGCATGTCGACGTTCCAATCAAACTCTGACCGCTTCTGCCATCTGCACATATCTTATAATATAATGGACCCTCCTCCGGAATTGCTGCACCACCACAAGAAGACGCTCCACTCCAAGCGGTCTTTTGGAAAGTATCCGCATCCCATCGATTCTCCTACCTATGATGCGCAAGTCTCTTTCAATCATCCAGCTCGTCTTCTCCAGCCTCATTCTTCTTCAGCTCCGAAGAGGACAACGACCCTTTGACTGACGACGGCGGTTCAGCCATTCCCATCCCGGTCTCCCTACGCACCAGCCGCGCTCCGAACGCCCCCCACACCTCCAAGCAGACTACCAGAGCCAGGCATCAGCTAGCATCGAGCTTGCTCTCTGACGACGGCACAGATTCTCAAACCTACGACGGTGACGTTGAATCTAGCATGACTGTAGGCATAAGTCAGCATCAGCCATCCAAAGGATTTCTATACCCTACTTTACACCACGCTTCCTCGAATTCGACTCTGACATCCCAAATCGAGGACGTTGCACCCTCTCCTTCGACTTCCCGACACGCGACCCCACCGCCCGTTGCTTTGTCCGTTTTGGTTCCAGAGCTTCCCACCTACACTACGTGTAATCCTGCAGAGCTTACCCAGGAAGACATCCAGGTTTTTGTACAGAATGCAATTAGCGGCGAGCCCGACAGGCCCTACCGAATCAATCCGCCTCCAACTGGCAGGCCGGTGCGCATTTTCGCAGATGGTAAGCTAGTCTGTGATCCTATTCTACGCTAGCACTGAGATGTGCACAGGGGTATATGATCTCTTCCACTTTGGGTGCGGATCAATGCGGCCTGGCCGACTTGTATACCTGACCTTCACACTAGCCATGCCTTGCAACTTCGACAAGCAAAACTGTCTTTTCCAAACGTGTATCTCCTCGTTGGCGTGAATACCGATGAAGATGTTTCTGCATACAAGGCTCCCTGCATTATGAGCCACCAAGAACGGTTAGTCATTTTCGAGAATGTTGTCTGTGCTGTTCAATCTGTTTAGATGTGAAGCCGTTCGACATTGTCGCTGGGTGGACGAGGTCATTCCTGACTCCCCCTGGGTACTGGATGCCCCGTTTGTTGACAAATGGAAGATCGATTACGTCATGCATGACGAAGAACCGTATGCATCTGGGGGTCACGATGATGTATATGCGTTTATGAAACAAAGGGGTAGGCGAAGCTTTGCAACGGCTCTGGCGATGATATGATTGAACTAAGAGTCATATATCTAGGCCAGTTTATTCCGACTCGTCGTACACCAGGGATCTCTACTTCTGATTTACTGCAACGAATTGTCTCAGGTTATCGTCGGCGAGACTTTGATAAGAAACTGGAAAAAATGGGACGTGCAGAACTCAAGGCTCAGGGATCATATTTCGAGGACAAGAGCAATGACAAATGAACCTTTGAAGCGCTGGAGCGGAAACAAGATGTTTAAACAGTTAAATGGTCAGCATAGATTCCACGGTAGAGATGTGAGGGGAAACACTATGGAATATATACTTCGTATGGATTATCTTCGCACGAGTGACCATTGGAACGAAATACTGAAAAAGGTGCTTATTCTAATTTCAGCTTTTTCTCTTCATGTACCTCTGTCTTGCATGCTTCCTCGGGGGAAGGGTGTGGTAATAGTGTAGGGGTGGAACTGCGCTTCCGTTTTGCCGGCGATTGTTTCAATTTCTGTTTTGCAAACATAGCCATGATACCGTCTTTGCGGTTGGCAATCGGCTCAATAAATTTGGCAGATTCTGTGCCGACTTTGCCCACTTCCATTGGAACTTGATAACTACAGTGCATGAGTAAGACTGCAACTGACTGGGCGTGACACATACCACAGAAGTAGAGCCATGCTGTCCTGCCGAGGATGAAGCAGACGAGCAAGATCAGCGCTCCAAACTCGCGAGGACGTATCTAACCATTGATTGATCTCATTGACAGTGGAGAGGATGACAGGCTGTCGGTCATGTAACCAGCTCAGGGATTTACTGGCATCAGTAGTGACAATGACGAAGGCGTATGATGGCTTTGCTTCACCTGAAATAAAAGTGAAGCTCTGGAGACAAGCCAGAGTAGAGAAGAGAGCAATACTTTTATCAATCGTCTCATCGTATAACCCGGCCATGAGCATCAATTTGCTATCTGGATGCTTTATGAAGTGCGGTAGTTTATCCTTGCCTTTCGTCTGCCATTCATAGTATCTGCCTCCAGAATTCATCATGAATGCTGTAATGCAGAGGTAATACCGTACCCTTGGCAAACGACAATACAACGGTTCCTTCCCCGGAACTTATTCCACATGCCAACACCCTCGGTTATGTTTTCAGAGCGAGCGTTGATTGCATAAGAGCTTTTGCCAACAGATTCTTTCCCATAAGGAATGCCCCAGCGCATGGTCTGCATGACGAGAGAAGCGGAGGAGCGGTCTTGTGACATCATGCGATCGTCAATGTTGGCTCGGAACTGTCTGATGACTGGCGCATTTGTGTTGGGCGCTATGTTGTACCGGGGCTTTTTTTGCGAAAGAGTCGAGTGATCAATCAAAGTTGGTCGATAGAAGGCTCGAAAGTAGAACATACCACAAACGCGCTCTCACCAACCCATTCAGCGATGCCAAAATTCGGGTAGCCGGGTAACTCGCGAATCTGACCATGCTGCAAACAATCAGCATGCTAAACAAGCTATAGCTACTTTGAGTTCACCTGTAAACCGAGTGCAAACCGGCCACACATCAAAGACAAAACAGGCACCTACACAAGAGGAACTCAGTTGGGTGGCATGGGAACTGGCTTTCCCAATTGTGATGATTACTATCCCTTACCCCCAATTTGGCAGATACTAGGGATGGGCAAATATCCTGCCAAATTGGAACTCTGTGCATGCACTCCTCCTCATAGGCCCATGTACACACCCCAAACCCCTGAATCCAGAGAAACTTGGGTTGGAACTAGCTTATTTCATCTGTCTGTCTTTGGCACAAGTGCCTCATATGTGTGATATGTATGATGCTTTGCAAAACAGAACAAAATAAGATGCTCTGTTTTGTGGTCTCAAATTTTATATCCTCACAAATTCTATTTGGGTTTTATATGTTATACAAAGGAGATCTGCAAGTTTCTAAATACCTTAGTCCACACTATGTTTGTACAGTAAGCAACAAAACTGTTGCAATGTTTGATCTTAGTCTAGTATATGAAGTGTACTGCAATTATGTGTGGGAATTTCACTTCACTTTAGTGATACCAAATATAGTAGTTGTTCCTGGCTACCATCTAGGTCATGTGACTGAATTCACAAGCTTATGAGATATGCCCCAATTAATCAAGGGTACTCATTGCAACAGTTTTGTTGCTCTAACATACAAATATATGAAATTCATATGTTTTGACATGTTATTACATAAGCCATTTGTCATGTGATATACATAGGCCTCTCTGATAGTACAAACAAATTGAAACATCACTTTTTTTTCCACTGCCATCATCATAAAATCTTTTTCAACTTGCCAAATTGCTCATATCACTTTTTTGCTAGAATTGGGTCAATCCAGCCACCAGATTTCAAGTTCTACTGGCCTTAATTACTCTACTATCAGTAGAATCCATTCCAAATGCCCTCCCAGCTTTCCCAAAGCCACTGGTAGATGATTATCCCTTATTATCCCCACTAATATACAACAGGTCATTTATTTAGTTGGAACCAGAAAAGTCAAAAATGCCTTTCAAGTCAGCCATACCCTCTCCATCAAGAACCATTTCATCTCTTTCTAGGGCATGCATCACCATCTCAAACAAGTTGGAATAAAAGCTGTGGCCAAGCAAAAATAACCTCTTTTTATTAGCATTATAGATAAGCAAGGCTAGACCTAGTCTAAAAGCCAATAGTACTGGGCTGTAAAAGATTGGAAGTGAGTTGTTTGGTCAGGTGGATGTAGAAAAAGGCAGAAGAGGGCATAAATAATAGATATATGTAATACTGGGAGGAGATTCTTTGATAATGTGGGGTTGTATGACTTGAGAAGGAGTGGAAATGGCTAGCAGGATTAATAGTAGGATGGATGCTGACCTCTATGTGCAGATTTTGGAGAATGAGCTACAAGAAACCTTACAATATTATAGCAATTCCCCGGAGGATGCCATATATCAATAGGATAATGATCTCAAGCATGCCACAAAAAGGCCAAGGATTGGTTCTCTAACAATAGTTTTGAGGTCATGGTATGGCCTACTCAGTCTCCAGACCTTAATTCCATAGAACATTTGTGGTTTCTTCTTGGGAGAAGGCTAGCAGAGTATTCTAACCTATAAGAGGAATATTTGAACTTTGAGAGTAGAATGAGAGAAGATTGGGGTGAAGGAATATCAGGAGTGATTGAAAGTATGCCTAGGAGGGTTTAGAAGGTGATTGAAGCTAAAGAAGAACATGCTTTATATTAATTTATGATATGATTGATGTCAGCAATAAAACTGTTGCAATGAGTACTCTTGATTAATTGGGGCATACTATTGTGGCACTGGTATTGCAAAATGCCCTAGAGATGCAAAATTAATTCTGCTACAACACACAACAAAAGCAATGGCTTGTACTCATGGATATAGCTTTGAATAAACTTTCTATAGAGCTCTATATTTTTTTTCTGAAGAAAGGGTGTTTTATTCTTGTCAGCTTCACATCTATGCATTGATATCCCTGTTTTTGATGAAAAACAGCCAGGAACTGGTGAAATTCATCTCTAAAAAATAATTAAAAAATGTACATGGGTAGTTCATACTCTAGCCCTTTCTCTACCCATTTTTCTGTAAAGATATCTCTAAGATGTGAGTTACTACTGTCCCCTCAACCATGACCTTCATAGGTATGACAGGTTTGAGTGGAGTTTCAATATGGAATAGTGCTTGTAGGCAAAGGGAGCATGTGTCTAGTACAGTGCTATTAATTGTATAGTATAGATAATTAGAGTCAGACATGAACTATTATATTAAGTACAAGCATCAAGTGCAATTCTGCCAAGCAGAACCAGACCAACAGGATTTTGAAAGACTTTTAAAGTTTGAGTCAAATAAGGTATAGTCATAGTGTGCTTGCATGACTTCAAAATACCAGCATACCATGTGTGCTGCTGTCTCACATGAGGGAAGACCTGCAAATAGAATAGATGTGCCATACTGGCAGCATCAATGTTCTTTGAGCAAGGGAGGAAAAAGACCCTTTACTAAGGCCATGGTCAACCACAACCATGATGGTATCAAAGGAATTGACAAAAGGAAAACTGGAGACAAGATCAATGGAGAGTTGCTGAAAAGGGCAAATGGTGGAGGAGGAGAGAGGGGAGAGTGGAGGAACAGTAGGATGAGTGTTGATCTTGCTAGATTGACAAAGGGGACAGCCCAGGACAAAACAGTGAATGAAAGAGGACATGCTAGGCCACCAGTAGTCACATTGGAGTAGAAAAGGGTACAGAAAATACCACCATGGCTGCTGGCAGGAGAGGAATGGATGAAGGCAACAAGAGGAGACCAAGTGGAAGGGGGAATATAAAGGTGATGATGAAAGTACAGACAGCCATCATGAATGACCAGTTGGTGAGAGTTGAGCAGGGGAAGAAGGGGGATCTCTTGTGCATTTGGGTTAGGGCTGTGAGAACAAGAGGATCAGAGGAAGATGAGAACTGGATTTTCTCAGCAAGCACAATGTCGAGAAGAAGGATAAATAAATCAGAAGGAAGAAGAGTGATGTCTGCATTGTCATAGAGAGTGTCAATGGCAGATGTGCAAGAAAGAGCATCAGCAGGACCTATAGCTGTCCTTAGCTGGATGCAGAATTGGAGGTCAAAATCCTGAAGGAAAAGCATTCAGCAAGCTTGCTGGTAAGAGAGGCATTGAAGTTGATGGAAGTAAGACAAATTTTTATGATCCATATAAACAATGACTGGATGACCAGTACCCTGAAGGTAATGGTGCCACTCAGTTAAAGTGTGGATTACAGCTAGGAGTTCATGGTCATAGATATCATAGTTGTGTTCTTGTGGGGAGAGAGTATGTAAGAGATATCCACAGGGGTGGAGATCACCATTGATGTCTTATTGCATGAGAACACCACTGGTAGCTGTAAGAGAGGTGTTGGTCATAACAGTGAATGGTTGAGTAAGATTGGGTAAGATGAGGACTGGTGCAGAAAGGAAAAGTCTTTGGAGTGTATGAAAAGCTGCTTCACAAGTGGGAGTCCAGTCCCACTGTTGGTTCTTTCAGGTCAATGCATATAAGGGAGTGGCCAAGAAGAGAAGCTCAGGATGAATTTCCAATAAAAATTGCAAAACCCCAAGAAGGAGTGAACACCTTTGACTATCTGAGGAGGGGCCCAGTTTTTGATAGCAGATAATTTGGTGGGGTCCATGCATACATTGTTATGGGAAATTATCATTCCAAGATATTCCACTTCTTCAGCATCAAATATGCACTTCAACAACTTGAGATAGAGCAAGTGGTCCCTCAAACAAGAAAGGACAAGCTGAGTGCAATGATGATGAAGCCACAAATCAGATGAATGGATTAAGATATCATCCATATAGATGACTAACCATCCTTTGGCAAGATAATTGTGGAAGAGATGATTTATTATTGCTTGAAAAGTGGCATGGGAATTGCATAAGCCTAAGAACATTACTGTCAGTTCATACAGACTGAATGGAGTAATAAATGCAGCTTTCCATTGATCTTTGGGGCAAATCAAAACATTATTATATCCCCATTGAACATCAAACTTGGTGAAAATTTGAGATCCTTTCATTAACATGGAGATTAACAGAAGGGGGTATGCATTCTTGACAGTGTGTTCATTGAGGTATTGATAGTCTTAGCATGGGCAAAAATTGCCAGTCTTTTTGGGAATGAAAAAGAAGGGGGAAGCTTGTGGTGATGTTGATGGTACTATTTGTCTGGCCTTCAGATTTTCAGCAAGAAATGCTTGACAGGCCTCTTTTTCTTTCAGATTGAGTTGATATACCTTTCCTATGCAAGAGATGAAATTTGGGGTGAGAGTAATGGCATGATTGAAAGGACAAGATGGAGGTAGCTGGCCAGGTTTTAATTTGCCAAACACATCTTTAAAGGAGAGAAATTTGGAAGGAAGGGTGGGCTCTTTCATTACTTGTTCTTGCACCAATTGGGTGGCAAGGGTCGTTTTCTGAATTTGTTCAATAGGAAAGCATTTCTTCTATAAAGCTTCAATTTTCTGATCTACATTAGTGGAAAGATGTTATGTGGTGAGCCAATAGCTTCGAATGGTGGTGACCATGAGAGTAATGACTAGATGAAGACTGATGGCTAATGCTAGTAAGGTGATGGCAATGAAAGAGATGATATTGGCTAGGACTGCTAGCATGAAGATGAGGACGATAGAGATGAGAATAGTGATGGGTTGTCAAGGGTGTCAGCCAGGATGACAAGGTATCATGTTGGAATCCTCAAGGCATGGCGGCAGGATGAGGATGAAGCCACAAGAAGTTACAGGCCCACACCTAGGCAATGTAACGATAAGATACAACTTAGGGTGCTGCTACATTATAGTGTTACTTATATACCAGCAGCCATGGTGCACAGACCATGCTGACTAAGCACTATATAAGGAAAGCCCACAACCCATGGTCGAGGGTTGAACCATAAGAAGTAAGACCTTTAGCCCTAGGCTAAAGGGAACATATAAGTTGTAGTAACAGGAACGGCCATGAGGTAGAAGCAGAGAAGCCTCATGGCAATCACATGTTTGTCATGTGATAGGTAATACAAATGACCTAGAAGACAAGCATTATCCTTAGGTCAGAGGTGACAACAAGAGAGAGAAAGAATCATCTAATTGTATACTAGTGGGGAAGTGGGAGTAGGAAGGGGAACCTGTTAGACTAGTGATCCCAGTGCTCGACCAGCAGAGGGCATCATATAGAAAACCATAACATTACCCCAATGCTACCCTTGAAGCCACCAGGCGCAAACTATCATCAAGGCCTCAAACTGAGTGATGGTGAGGAGGGCACTCCATCATCTCAGATAGTAGCTGCAGCGGCGCAGTTGGATTACTGAAGAGAGACAAGCAAGTGAGAGTGAGACGATAATCTAGGGTGGCGATGGCGATAGGGAAGGTTTCAGTGGAGGGAACAAGGGAGGGACAATCCTCAGAGATGAGAGAGTAGAGAGGATAGGAAACATCAAGAGTGGCATAGGAAGAGGGGTCCAGGGAAATGGGAGGACACACCCAGCCATTATGTTCCATCCAAAGAGCATCCAGGGCAAGAAGGGAGTGAGCCCAGCAAAGTTCCAAGCAATGGGAACAGCTCCTGATCCAAAAGAGTGGGCCATGGTAACAGATACAGGAAATGGTGAAGAAGTCATATGGGTTCAAATCTGAAAGGGGGATGAAAGGAGGTATATTGATGGGGGTGGGGATGAGAGGATGACAAGCGGGGTGGTTAGGTAGGAAGGCTGCAAGAGAATGCATGGTGATGGTGATGGTGTGGAATGAAGAGTTGTTGAGCTGTCAGTCCAGCTTTTATGCTCGGTACGAGTGTGGGTATAAAAGAAGAAAAGAAGAGGAAGCGGAAGAAGAACAGAACTTGTTCAGTGCAAATGTGGGTATAGAAAAGAAGACGGCGGAAATGGAAAGAAGAAGGAAGGGCAGAGAGCTGCTGGAAGAGAAGCATAATGGTGGCATTAAGCCATGAAAGGAAATGGGGGGAGGCAGTGGGAAGGATCCAGTTTAGACTCATGGTGGAGGTGGGCAGCAGGAAGTCGAGGAGGTGATGGGTTAGGTTGTAAGTCTTGCTACACCCTCATGATCAAGTTTCTTGACGACCTGATCATTGGATACTCCAGTACTATCATTGGCTGGGCAGGACTAGAGAGGATGTCAACTGAGAGAGATCCAGTATCTTGCAATGCCCTTGTGGTCAAGACTACTGGGATATCAGTCAGGGATCAGTCCAACTGGGGAAGGGGGGAAGAGTGACAGTTTCTGTTTGTCACTATCAATGGTACAGTTTTCACTCATGCTAGAGCTGTGCCCACAAGGGCAGAGAACATCCAGCTCCTCAACTGGACGAGTGCAGTTTAACGTCATGTCCAGGACGTGCCCTGGTGTCCATGGATGACCAGGCTCATCCCAAGATTTGGGAAGGATGGGCAGTTTAGAGTCATGCCTGGGACTCATAAGAAAGGAGCGCAAGTGGCATTGACTAGGAAAATCAGGAAAAGGCAGAAAAAGACCCCCAGAGCAAGAAAGGAGACACCAGGCGATGAGAAAACTAAAGAACAGTGAAAAGAGGGGGGGAGACAGAGCAAGAGAGTGAAGGGAGGAGGAGCGGAGAAGAGGGAGAGGATGGGGAAATGAGACTGAGGACATGCAGATCAAGGGGAGAAAAGCCCAGGGAGAAAATGGAGAGAGAAGGGGACAGGGTGGAAAAGAGGAGGAAGGCCCGTCGTTAGGAAGAGGGTGAAATGGGAGGGGAGCAGTCAGCAGGAAAAGGGGAAGGGGGAGCAGCAAGAATGGCTGAGGGAGCAGCAGGGAGTGGGGAGATAGGTGGGGAGGGGGGGAGAGGAAGAGTGAGAGCATGGAAAAAGGGGGAAAGAGGAGAGGAAGGAAGAGGGGGAAAAGTGGGAGGCGGGAGGGCAAGAAAGGAGTTGTTAGATAGATTGTCTGCCCAAGAGGGAGGAGGGTGGACAGACCAAAAAATTGGGGAGTTCAGCAGAGGGGTTGGTAGGGAGGGAGAAGAAGGGTAGGAAGGAGAGTGAGAGGGGAGAGGAGACAAAAAGGTGCAAAGGGGAGGAGTGGAAAGGGGAAGGAGAGGTGCATCAAGAAGGGAAGGAGATGGGGAGGGAAGGGTGGTGATGAGGAGGGAATGGAGGGCATTGACAGTGGGGGCAGCAAGGTAGAGGCAGGTGCAGCGGAGGGTGTGGCTGATTTCGTGGGCATGAGCAAGGGCCTGGGTAAGACGGGAAGGATGGGAGAGAGGTGGGGTAGAGGAAGGGACAGAAAAGGCAGGGAAAGCCATCACCCTATGCTGTATACTTATCATCATGCAATGCATCTAACATGATCTTTCGTATACAGGATGTTTGCACCTTAAGCTGTGGTACCAGTATGTACCAGAATATCCTGCCATCCTTTCTCAAGGGATGCACAGGCATAACTGGGCTCAACCAGGCTAACACAACCGACCTGGGCATCCATCCTCTTGGACCTGTGCAGCACCCTCTCGTGGTAGGGATACTGCACAATCATGGCTCACCTGCCTCACAGCTAGGCTTCCTGTTACCCAATCGCATTACTGTGCAGAGGGCCCACCAGGCCTTGCCTTTTACAGGGGCCCCAATCCCAAACCTGTGCAATCTACCTTATTCGCAGGGCAAGACTAACCAACACCATGGCCAAAACCATGATGCCACCAGTGTCCTATCACATGTTTACCATGAAGTTAGAATACTGCTAATCAATCTGCACCCTGCAACACCCTCACGATCAGGGACACAGCACTGCACCTGACAATGCCCTCACAGTTTGGGACACAATGGAATACAGCTAACCATGGGACTGTTATGATACTCATTCCAGATCCACTGTTTTCCCCTAGTGTTGGGGTTGTCCATGAAGATACTGTCGTCTCTCCCTTCACCTCCGCCAATAGATCTCCCCATCTGACTAGTCACCTATACTAGTGTCAGACTGTTATGCTAGACTCCCGGTATTGGATAGTTATCCAGTACCCATTATGTTGCCACTTGTCATCGGATTGCAATCCGATGGCCGATACCCCTTTCCTTGATATCGGATCGTCATCCGATATCCATTATGCTTACATGTCAGTGCACATTGCCTGACATGGACTTCCTTCCTGATTGGGTGTACCCTTGACTCCGATCTTAGATCATAGTATTTCCCACATGGTGAGTAGATGCCGTGCTTCTATTGTCCTTATGGCTTACTTCTTATTCCCCATAAGGTGTGCTTCATGCTTCCAGGGTTTAGGGCTTACCCTTGGGCTTAGGGTATTGCTGTATATAGCACATTAGGTAACATGGTCTGTGCACGATCCTAGTTGGTATATATAGGGTAGTACTTAGTCTAGCTGAACCCTAAGTTCAGCTTTAACTTTGGTCCCTTGCTTGTACCTTGCCTAGCATAGGCATTCTTAATTCATGTCTTTTCTCCATGTCAATCCCCTTTGTGTCTGATCCCAGCAAGATGCTCTTCAAGACCAAGGGTTGTATGTTGAGAAGATAGCCTGCAGGCAGGTGCAGGCAAAACCATAACAGGGACAGTGTCGGATGGTTTTTACTCGAAGTCCACCTGCCATCATTCTGGTGTTCCTGCACTCTGTACAGGCTAGCAGGGGACCATGCATTCAAGAGGGGAGAATGTGGCAAAGGCAAGCCCCAGGAAAGAAGGGAACAAGGAGGCTAGTTGTTACGCTTGGCCCAGGTAGGGATGAGCGTAACCCTTGAAAGGGGATCAGAGTTCTTGGGTCTTCGCGCTGAAGGTATCGATGCCTCACAAGCTGGAGGACTTAGATCAAAGTATTGGTGAAGTAGACTGTCTGACGAAGTGCAAAGCAAAGTGTTGAGAGAAACCAGTGGATTGATTGACTGGTAGGTTGCAGGATACAAGGGAGATTCTACTTAGAGTTTATCGTACATTGTGCTAGGTTTAAGTAGGTATCTAGATGGCACACAGACCAAGCAGTGCCTACTGTGGAATGACTCATTGGGAGTCACGTCGAGTCAGAACTAAGGTATCTAGGCAATCATCAATCACAGGAGATAAGGGGGATCACAAGGCATGTGAGAAGCTATGCCTAGAACAGGAATAGCGTCCAGATCATGGGAAAGAAAGTCAAAAGAATGGAAAGGTTATCATACATTCAAAAGAGGAAAGATCAGGGAAAGATAATCAAGAAAAAGGGAAAAAAGGGATATCTGGGAGATAAAACGTAACATTACCCCCTTCATATGGTGAAAATCACCATATTTTCAATATAGTTTGTGAAGGGAGGAGTAGACTGGAGAGCCAGTCATATTGCCATACCAAATATCATCTGTTTGATCATCGTAATCAGTGGGATCGGTGTCAGGAGGGGTGACATAGTTGATGAAGGAGGTAGTGGTGGTGGATGGGGTAAGTGATGATACTGTGGATAGGGTCAATGATCCAACCAATGTTGGAGTTTCGTCTTCCTAGGCTGGGGTTCCCCATCCTGTGTCAGCTACATCAGATAGAGTGGGACTTGGTTCTCATTCTATGTCAGTTATCCTTTGATTAATGACATCAATTGCGTTCTGCACCTGCTGGGTAGCTTGCATAATTGTATTGGCAGTTTCACGAATCGTGAACAGTACTTGGTTAGATATTTCCATAAGTACCTGTTCTGGAGCAGGATGATATGATTGGGTTGACGATGGGGTAGACGATCAAGAAGTTGTACAGGGGGAGCGTCTGCTACAATGAGAGGATGAAGAGGAAGTGGAAGGGGATTGAGGGGGAGAATGTCTAGTGGCTGGGCAAAAGGATGGACAATGCCCAGGAGTGTATTGTTGACAGTGAGGGCATTCATATAATTGGCAATCTCTCTTTAGATGTCCAAGATGTTGACAGAAGAAACATGCACTGGCATATTGGGGATGATCTGGAGAAAGAACCGGACCAGTTTGAGTTCACAGTTGTTCAGTGATGTGTGCTCGTTCGATGCGATTCATAGTCTGTTGGAAGCATGCTTGTTCAATACGATCCATTGTCTGTTGGAACATCTCTTCTTCTCTCGGTGTTAATGGTGCCAAGCTAGCAGATGGTGTAGAGGAAATAGTGGGATGGGGAATGGGAATAGCTGGGGGAGAGATGGAACATTGAGATCCATCTTGATTACGAAGGGCTCATGTTCGTCATTCTAAGGAGAAATCAATATCATCTACTATCTCTGACATTCCTAGTTGATGGAATATTCCAAGAAGATGGTGTTGAAGTACTGCAAGGTGAAGAGACATAGTAGAAAAGGCAGGGGGAATGTCATGAGCTGGAAGAGGTTCTTGCTCATAGACATTGGAGATTGCAATGAGTGCAGCACATTGGTTGTAAGCTTTTAGTAAATTGCCTAGGGGGGAATCTTCGTTGAAGTATGTATCTAGCGCAACGGCAAGTCTGGAGTTTTCTAAGTTTTGATGAAGATTTTCGAAAGTGTGTTCATCAATCAAGACAAGTGCATCTGCATAAGGGGAGTGGGTGATGATAGAAAAGTTGTAGGGAAGAGAGATGGTATTGATAGGGGAAGACATGGTGATAATGGTGGTGTGATGAATGGTCAGGTTTGAGAACTGAACGTCTTGGGGTGGGCCTTTTTATAAGCCTTCAAAATCTTCTTGGCATTTTTCAGATTTCGTTCTGGTTCCCATGAGTCATCTTCTGGCAGATAGCCCTTCCATCAGATCAGGTAGGAACAGTTGTTAAGCGGGCCTCGATGTTTTAATATCCATTCCACCTTGAACAGTTCCTCGGATGCAATTAGGTCAGATGGGGGCTTTGGAAAGTTCTCGCTGTATATGCTATTTTTGTGATAGGGTGATAAGAGGGAGGTGTGGAACACGGGGTATATCTTCCATGTTTGTGGGAGTTGGAGTCAGTAGGAGAGGGGAGAATAGACCTGCGTAATAGTGAAGGGTCCTTCTCTTTTCAGGGCAAATTTCGGATTTTGTATGGAACATCGTAAGTTCCATGCTTCTAGCCACACTTTATCACCTTTCTGGAAAGGTGTGAAGTTCTTCATCGTTCGAGATTTCATGACCTGCTGGGCTAACTCATGCACAGCCAGAGCTTCATCTCTAGCAAAGGTGAGGAGTCAAAGATGTTCTTCGACTGCAGGGAGATCAGATTCGGCAAGGATGGAAGGGAGGGAACGGGGTTCGTAACCCATCATAAGGAAGAACAGGGACTTGGTAGTGACAGAATGGGGGTGGTGATTATGTGCAAATTCGGCGAACATAATGTTCTCCGCCCAAGAAGTGGGATTACTTCCACAATAGATCCGCAAATAGGTTTCCACCTCTTGGTTCACACACTCTGTTTCTCTGTCTGTCTGTGGGTGATACGCAGTGGAGAGAGAAAGGTCATATTCTAGGATACGTCCTAGTTCTTTTGTGAAGGAAGAGGCAAACTGAGGACCTCTGTTGGAAATGATCTTATCATAAAGGCCAAAGCATGAGTAGACCTTCTTGAAGAATAGTGTGGTGATATTCTCGGTGGTGGCTGCTTTCTTGGTAGGGCATAGAATTACCCCCTTAGTAAGGCCATGGTCGACCACAACCAAAAGTGAATCAAAACTGTCAGAGATGGGGAGGTCAGTAATTAAATCGCAAGATACCTGCTGAAAAGGATGAGTGGAAGAAGAGGGAATGGGAAGAAGTGGGGGAACAGTAGGATGAGTGTTTGCCTTGTTCTGTTGGCAGAGGGCACATCCCTCAACGTAATTACAGACGAACATGGCAAGGCCTGGCCACCAAAATTCAGAGGCAACCATTTGACAAGTTTTCAGCATGCCAGGGTGGCCAGCAGCAGCATGATCATGAGAATGGGCAACAACCTCGTGGTGAAGAGAAAGGTTATTAGGAACATAAACCTGGTTTTGGTAAGTCAAAACACTAGCATCATACTTCCAGTCCGAAAGACGGGAGCAAAAGTGGGTGGGAACTTCACCAGCAAGGGCATGGAGGGAATCAAGAATGATCAGATCAGAAGAGGAAGAGTCAGCAATCTTCTGGGATAACGCTGTGTCAATTAGGGATATGAAGAGGTTAGGGGAAAGAAGGGTGACATTTTCATTGTCAGTGGGTTTGTCAGGGAGGTGATCAGGATGTCGTGAGAGAGCATCTGGGGCAGTGAGATTCTGTCCAGCAACATGGGTGAAACGGAGATCATAATCGGCAAGATCAAGTAACCATTGGGCTTGTCGACAATTAAGTTTCTGTGGTTGACAAAAGTATGTCAAATTTTTATGGTCAGTAAAGACCTGAACAGGGTGAGGAGATCCACAAAGAAAGTGTTTCCAGGTGGAGAGGGCACGAATGATAGTGAGAAGTTTGTGATCATAGACATTGTAGTTTCGTTTGGCTGGGGAGAATGTCTGAGACAGATAACCACAAGGGTGCCAAGCACCATTGGTATCAGTTTGGAGGAGGACACCACCTGAAGCATAGAGAGATGTGTCAGTGGCAATTGTGAAAGGTTTTGAGCAATTGGAGAGTTGGAGAACTGGCTGAGAAAGGAACATATTCTTGAGTACAGCAAAGGTGTCTTGTTGACGTGTCTCCCATTCCCATGGTTGGGATTTCTTGGTTAGATCAAGGAGAGGTCGAGCAATATCAGAGAAATGGGGAAGAAATTGACAATAAAAGTTGGTGAAGCCTAAAAAGGATTGCATGTCACGCACATGTTTCGGCATGGGCCAATCTTGAATCCCTGCTAGTTTTACAGGGTCCATGGCGAGTTCACCATTCTTAATAATCATGCCAAGGTATTCTACCTTAGAGATGTTGAACTTGCATTTTTCCAGTTTGAGGTATAAGTCAAGTTCTTTCATGCATTGGAGGATACATTTTGTTCGTCGTTCATGTTCAGTGGGATTGTCTGAGAAAATAAGGAGGTCATCCATATATATGATAAGCCATCCTTCGGCAATCATTTCTCTAAAGGAGTCATTCATAAATTGTTGGAATGTTGCTAGGGAATTGGATAGGCCAAAGAACATGACTGTCGGCTCAAAAAGTCTGCAATGAGTGATAAAAGTGGCTTTCCATTGATCACCGTCCTTAATGTGGACATTATTGTATCCCCATTGTACGTCAAACTTTGTAAAATGAGAAGCTCCTTTGAGTTTAGAGATGAGATCAGAAATGAGTGGAAGAGGGTAAGTGTTGCGAACAGTATGTTCATTGACATATCTATAGTCTTGGCAAGGTCAAAGCCTGCCATCTTTCTTCTTTACAAAAAAGAAGGGAGATGCTTGTGGTGATTTAGATGGGTGAATCTTGCCTGTTCAGAGATGTTCATCAATAAAATCATCTGCCACTTGTCATTCATCTGGAGAAAGGGGATATATCTTGGAGATCTTTGGAATAAAAGTCTCCTTCATGTTCAAAGCATGGTCATAGGGTCTGGATGGGGGAAC
The DNA here is from genome assembly GCA_038088895.1 of Xerocomus potaroensis. NCBI lineage: Eukaryota > Fungi > Basidiomycota > Agaricomycetes > Boletales > Boletaceae > Xerocomus > Xerocomus potaroensis. Next base: position 5,311 of record JBBPJT010000284.1, on the reverse strand, counting down.
ATGCTCCATCGCTTCTTTAGAGAAGACTGAAGTGAATTCTTCATATTCGGTAGGAAGTGTAGCTTTCAGCTTCACCTTTTCTGCTACAATGGCTAACTTGGTTGATTGGGTAAGCCTGGCTATGATCCTGGAGATTCTTGGCTTTATAACCATTTGCCCTTGCATACGATAAAGGGTGGAGATGGTGTAAAAATCTAGCTGTTGGTTGACAAGTTGTTCGGGAGTTTCTTTATTAAGATAGTGGTTCAATCCTTCAACTTCTATGTCATCAAGGATGATATGTTCTGTGTTACAGTTTTTGCTTCAAACGTTGCCTGACTCTTTTTCTTTCCACTTACGTCATCATCATCTTTACCAGGACGCTATCTTCTTTCAGGCTTAGTCATTCATTGACTACCTCATGTCCCCATAACTCCCATGTTTTACCCTTGACCCTTCCCCAACGTACTACTTTTAGCTTTACATAGCATGGTCTGTTCGTGGTAGGGACAGTATAAATATGAAGTGCCATGTACTAGTAACAGTAAGCTAGTTCTACGCAATCAAACGTAGTTCCCTAGTTCCCAGAGTCCTCCCTTAAGGTTGAATATCTCAACTAAGGGATCCCTATCCTCCTTTGTGTGACGACAACTACGTTACGCATAACAAAAGAACTAGCTTCTCACTAGTTGAGAGCTATCTATGCTCCAACCATTCCACCGCGATATTTCCCCCCTCCCGACTCTTCCAACTCTACCGTGTCCATGGAGGACGACGATGAACTTTATCAAGAAGATCGCACTCCATCCCCTCCAGTACAACTCTTCCCTCCTATCCCCACGCTAGACGATATGAATGACCCAAACGTCCCCGTCCCCCACGATGTGGGCCCAGCACTCCCTCCTGTTCAGGCTCCCTTACCAGCTGAGTCAAAAGCTGGTCTTCCGGAGGCCTTCTCTGGCAAAACGAAGGACGCTATTCATTGGGGCCAAGCTATGGCCGCATATTTCAAACTGAATCCCTGTCATTATGAATACAACTGTTACGTAGTGAGCCAGTAGCTTCGAATGGCAGCAACTACGAGGGCGACAACAAGATACAAGACTCCGGTAAGGAGGACTACTGAGGACAAGATTGCGAGAGCAACGTCCACTAGGATAGCTGCGAGGACGAAGATGGCGACAGAGATGATCGTGATGGATAGCTGACGTGGTCGTCAAGGGCGTATGCCGGAATGACGAGGGACGAAGGTTGGATGGAAGAAGGGAATCCTCAGGGCACGGCGGTGGAGTGAGGAGGGAACGAAGGTGATGGAAACCTCAGGGTCTTAGCAACCGGAATGAGGAGAAAGCCACAAGAAGTTACTAGCCCACACTTAGGCAGGTAACGGTGTTACGATGTAACAGTGAGATTAAGCTTAGGGTACTTTACAGGAAGTGCTACTACTTATATACTACCAGCCATGGCGCACAGACCATGCTGACTAAGCACTATATAAAGGAAACCCTCAACCCTGGTGCAGGGGTTGACCTACTAAGGGAATGCCCAAGACCCTGGGCGTAACACGAGGTAAGCTAAGAACAGAAACGGCCACGAGGCGGAAGCAAAGAAGGCCCCGTGGCGAACACGTGTACGGCACGTTGCCGGTAATACAGACGACCTAGGAGATAAGCGTTATCCTAAGGTCAAGAACACAAAGAGTAAAGGAAAGATCTATATCGTATACCGTAGGGGATGGCGGGGAAGACTAGGAAAAAGGATATCGTCAAGACTGATCGCACAATAGGGTAGAAACGTAGTAAAACTGTAACAACAACGGCCCAAAGATCTTAGTTACTCTAAGCAAACTAATGAAAGGAAGAGGAGTCCCCTTCGCCGAGAAGTGGTATCATCTATTAAACAACGAAGCGATCCCTGACGATGAAAAAACATACGAACACATGATGGAGGATTTCAACAAAACGTTCTATCCTTACAACTTCAAGGAGGAAGCTCGTAGGAAACTGTTAGCAACTAGACAAAATCTACAGGACCGAGATGAAGGGTTCCAGAACTATCTCACAGACTTTCAGTTGAACACCACTCAAAGCGGAGTGGTCAATCAAAACACCCTTATCGATGCCTTTGCCATAGGACTGGATCCACAAATAAGTCAGATGATCCTCTCCATGGGAACTCTCCCTGATACCTTAGAAGCATGGGTCACTGCCACTGCGAAATTTCATGCCCAACAACAGCGCATTAGAGCCATCCGAGCAGGCGGGTCGTTCCAACTAGGACTCGGAAGGAACAGAGACCCAAATGCGATGGACGTAGACTCCATAACCATGACTCCAGCAAACCGTGCAAAGCATCTCCAGGAAAACTGATGCTTTACTTGTCATAAAATAGGTTGCTGTGCTAGCAACCATCGAGGACAAACTCAAGGGAATTCTCCTCGCTCAACTAACCCCTTCTGTTCTCACAACCCTTTCGCCTCCTCCCCTGCCAATAACGTCCCGGGCAGGTCTAACCCACGACCACCCCCTCGTCCGACCCCCATTAGAGCAGTAAACATCGAGACGGAACCTTCCCCCCTTGATCAATATATTAACCAACTAGTCGAAGGTGGCACTACGGTGGATCAAATCCGTAACGTGCTGACAGCTTGTTATGAAGGAAATATGGAATCGGAAGAAAAAGCCCAAGTAGAATTGGCCGTCAAACAGGGAAGGGATTTTTAAAATGGGAGAGACTGAAGTCAACCATTTATCTCCCTATCGACATTGTAGCCTCTGTACATCATACTGGACCCAATAAACAATCAATGCGTCTTCCTTTCAGACTGTATGGAGCTACGACCAAAGTTGACACCCAAGCCCTTGTTGACAGTGGAGCAACCGGAAGTTTTATCGACGAAACATTCACCCGGAAACACCACTTTCCCTTGACCAGAATCACTATGCCATGAATCACATGAAACGTAGATGGGACAATAAATCGAAATAGCATCATACACTACCAAGTATCCCTTGCCATGAAAATCAGAGCAAACATATACCCCTGGAATTTCTTAGTCTTGGCTCTTGGAAAGGAACAGATAATTCTAGGATTACCTTGGTTGCGGAAGTCCAACCCCCGAATCAATTGGATGACTGGCACAGTAACCCTCCCTGACAAGGAAGCACATTACTTATCCACAAATATAAACCCCACACTCAACAAACAATGGAAGAAACAGTTTGGCCCTGACCAGACCCTCATCCGAAAAGTGACCCTCGTGACTACCCTCGCTCAGCAACAAATAGAGAACAAAGTTGCAGAACTCCCTTCGCAGTTCTGAGAATATGAAGATGTATTCTCAGAACCCCAATCTGGGCAGCTCCCTCCTTCACAAACTTTCGACCATGCCATTACTCTAACCAAGTCTTTCGTTCCCCGCATTGCAAAAACCTATCCCTTAAACCCTGCTGAACGAGCAGCATGCCAAACGTTCCTTGAGGAAAACCTGCGGACTGGAAAGATCACTCCATCCAAATTGCCTCAGGCTTCCCCTTTCTTTTTCGTGCAAAAAAAGACCGGTGATCTATGTCCCTGCCAAGATTACCAATACCTCAATGAACATACCGTCAAAAACGCCTACCCTCTTCCTCATATTTCGTCCCTCATAGACCAACTAAAGGAATTGACTGTCTTCACGAAATTCAATGTTCGATGGGGGTATAATAATGTCCTCATCTGACCAGAAGATCGTTGGAAGGCAGCCTTCATCACCCCTTTTGGACTCTTTGAACCAATGGTAATGTTCTTTGGTCTTTGTAATTCCCCCACAACGTTCCAGGTGATGATGAATGACCTTTTCCATGATTATCTTGCAGAGGGGTGGATAATCATCCATATGGACGACATCCTAATCCACTCCTCCGATCTGCCTACCCACCACCACTGAACCCGCCTAGTCCTCGACTGGTTACGTCTCCACCGACTCTACCTGAAGTTGTCAAAATGTACCTTCGACGCTCGGGAAGTTGAATATTTGGGGATGGTCATCGCTCACCATAACGTGAAAATGGATCCTGTCAAACTAGCAGCGATCGAACAATGGGCCCCCCCCCCAATCCATCAAGGGTGTATGCTCTTTCCTTGGGTTTTGCAATTTTTATCGGAAATTCATCCTGAACTTCTCCCTCCTTGCCGCTCCCCTTTATCACCTCACTAAGAAAACATCTCCATGGAAATGGGACGAGGCGTGTGCATCCGCTTTCACCTCGATCAAGTGCGTTTTCTCCACTGCCCCCATGCTACTTCTTCCTGACCTACAAAAACCCTTCGTCGTTATGACCAATGCCTCTTTGACAGCTACTGGAGGAGTACTTATGCAGCGGGATGTCAATGGCGATCTACATCCCTGTGGTTACCTCTCCAGCATGCTCACTCCCCAAGAACGGAACTATGACATCTACGACCAGGAATTATTAGCGGTCATCCATGCCCTTACAGAGTGGCGTCATTATTTACAGGGTACTGGTCATCCCATCAAGGTGTATACGGTCCACAAAAACCTTTCCTACTTCCGTCAACCTCATCATCTCTCCTGGCAACAGGCTTGTTGGATGCTTTTCCTCCAGGACTTTGACCTCAAATTTGTCGTCCATTCTGGCACGTCCATGGGTCCCACCGATGCCCTATCCCATATGCATGATGTCGACACTACTGCTGACAACACAGATGTCATTCTTCTTACTCTGGATCTCTTTCTCGCCCGCATCGACACCTTCCTCCTTTCCACGATTCGCATTTCCTCTCTCACTGACCCTTTAGTTCTTTCTGCCCACACGAATCTTCAGTGTGGTCTCCCTCTCTTCTCCCGCTCCTCTCTTCTTGACTGGCACTACTCTGCCAAGGAGGGTTGCCTGTACTATCGTTGTCGACTCTACATTCCCCCCTCCGCTTGCTCTTCCCTCGTTATGTCAGTTCATTCCTCTCCTTCTGGTGGCCATGGTGGGATTTTCTGCACACTCTCTCTTCTGCAACACGACTATTGGTGGCCTGGTATGGCCTCCTTTGTCCGACAGTTCGTCCTAGGTTGCCCTCTCTGTCAATCCAGTAAGGTGAACACCCATCCCACCATTCCCCCTCTTTCTCCTCTTGCTTCCTCCTCTACATGCCCGTTCCAACAAATCTCTGTCGACCTCATCTCCAGTTTTCCCCTCGTCGACTCATTTGATTCTGTTTTGGTCGTGGTCGACCATGGACTTAGTAAGGAGGTGTTTTTCCTTCCTTGTTCCAAAACGCACGACGCCGCCAATATTGCCCACCTCTTTTTCACCCATATCTTCCCACATGTGGGTCT
>JBBPJT010000283.1:0-32711 GCA_038088895.1 Xerocomus potaroensis | reverse complement strand
ACAAACCGACGGGGAAACTGAACGAGTGAATCAGGAGTTGGAGACATATCTCCGTCTCTTTTGCCAAGACCAACCCACGAAATGGGTAGATCTCCTCCCAATGGCCCAGTTCACCCATAATTCCTCTGTACATTCCGTTACCAAACAGACACCGTTCTCCCTTCTCCTCGGATATGAACCACGAGCGTACCCCCCACTCAGCAAAACATTTATCCCAGCTCTAACTGATCGGCTGACCTGGCTACATCAGGCCAGGAAAGAAGCACTCAGTGCTCATGAATTGGCTCAGCAATATATGAAGCAACGCATAACGAAACGATTCCGGCCATGGAAGGTCGGTGATAAAGTGTGGTTAGATGCGCGTAATCTCCGCCGAAGCACTCCATGGCGGAAATTAAACCCATTACGTGAAGGGCCATTTGAGATAACAAAAGTAATCTCCCCCGTAGCATACCAATTACACCTCCCGGCCAAATGGAGAATCCACAACACGTTCCATGCTTCTCTCCTTTCATCTTATCGAGAAACTGCGGAACATGGGAAAAACACTTTACGCCCCCCTTCTATCCTCGTTGACGGAGATGAAGCATGGGAGGTTGAGCGGATCTTACGACATAAGGGAAACCTTCGCACAAGACGTTACCTGATTAAATGGAAAGGATACTCCCACGCGGAAAATACGTGGGAACCCGAACAAAATCTGGATGGGGCACGGACCATCCTGAATGCGTATAAGAGGGACCATTTGTTGTAACTTCTCTCATCATCACTCCACCATGCCACCTACTCGCAACACTTCTCCCACTCCCCCGCCTTCCTACGCTACCCATCAAGTCCCCGCCATATTCCCCATCCGAACCAACCTCCTCCCACCCCTGCCCCAACGTTTGGTATTCGCCGCCGTGCTTCAGGACACCCCCCTCTTCATGAGGGTAGTAGAATCTCCCCTCATCGACGGCACCATCTATGATGCGTGCATGTTATTCCTCACCCTCTGTACTTTTCGCCTTGTATTAAATGCTGCTACTCCTGCAGATCGTCCCCCCATTCTCGCTGCAGAAGGGACCACGTTGATGAGTCAGGCCAAGCTACAATTGCTTGACCTCCTCTATCGTCTCGGTCTAGGATACGTCATTAACTCTCTCCCTTTTGAGTTGATTGGTCCCATAGTTCGTCCCTTCCTACGTCATCTCCATCCCACGGTCTGGTACGATTACCTCCATACCAATGAGGCACCCGTAACCTTATGAACTCCCGACTTCCTCCCCTATTCATCCATCGTTCCCCTATCCAACACGTCGATTTCGTCTCTCCCCATGATGCCCGGAATAGTATCTCCCTTTGCCCGATCCCCTGTCATTCCTCCCCTTCCTTCTTCATCCCCTGCCTCTGATCAGGAGAACATTCCTCCCCTTGTGCCGCTCGATGACGATCCCGCAACTCCTCTTCCAGTTCCTCCCCCCGTTTTACCCCATTCCACGTCCCCTTCTCCTACCGAATCCCCTAAGAAGTCTAAGAAGAAAGGAAAGAAGAAGACGGTCATGACATACGGTCTTCCTTCATCCCCCTCATACAACCTCCATTCGAAGAAAACGACCTCCCCTCCCGTCTATATCGATACCCCCGCCGCATCATCATCTATCGTCGAACCAGCCTGGTTCTCGTGTTGCGAATGGTGCAATGAAACTGACACTCATTTAGGGATTTGGTGTCCCACTCACCAGTGCCCTTCGTGTTCCGTCTACGGCGCTGGGCACGATCTCCACAACTGCCCACAGGGAGCGTGCGTATATTGCCAACGACAACATTGGGGTCGTCCTTGCCCCTTGTACAAGTGTGGACCAGACGGGTGTGACGAATGTCGCACTCTTCCCTGGGGGGAGTTATGTCCTCGTTGCATCAGACGTCAGGAGTTAGACGCTGAACCGAACGACCCCGATGACGCATTGTATGATTTCTTAGATAAAGAGTAAAGTCGGTGACTTTCCAGTTACAGCGGACCTTATGTTACGATTTCGTCTTCTCCTCGTTTTCTGTAGTTCATCTCCGTTTCATTTCCGTCCCATTTCCCTTGTCTCGGACGCTTTTTCCTTTCTAGGATGACCTCGCGTTATCCTCGTGTCCCCAACCAATCCTCCATATCCCCTTTAGTCGCTCCCCAACGCTTCACCGTTCAGAGCGAGTAGGCACAGCTTGGTCCGTTCGCACTAACAGATAGGATATATACCAACACGCATGTAATTGTAGCACTAAGCTAGTTCTACGCAATACAAGTGTAGTTCCTAGTCCTTCCAGAGTAAACTTCTAAGGTCTTTGGGTTACTCCTCTGACTAGAAGATCCCTTTCGTACACAACCAGCGTAACACTTTGGATGTTTCACCTGTAAAGTCTGAAGGCATTCCAGCCTTTCGTTCAGGGGGGTTTGGAGGAACATTCATGGCTGGAGGTAATGCTAGATGCGTGGGGGGTAGTGGGGGTGGGGGAAGAGCAAGGGGTGTGAGTGCAGGGGGGGAGGTTGGAGTGGAAGGGGGAAGATGGTATGTGGATTGGGTGGGGGAGAGGGCGATGGGGGAGCCTGTCTCATCCTCGCTGGACTCGGAGAGTAGGGGAGGGGAAGGAGCGCGAAAACGATATCGAGGTAGAATGGCTGGAGCATAGGTAGCGTCTCAGCAATGAGAAGCTAGTTCTTTTGTTACGCGTATAATGATGGACCTTCTAGTCACTAGAGTAACCCAAAGACCTTAGAAGCAACACAGGAAGGACTAGGAAACTACACGTATATTGCATAGAACTAGCTTGCCCTTACAAATACATGCGCTAGGGTTTTATCCTAAGTTATCTGGCGAATGGACCAAGCTATGCCTACTAAATAGAGTAAGACAAACCATGGGGAAGCCAAGAAGTGGATGTGGGATAGTTGGGGACACGAGGATAACGACAGGTCATCCTAGAAGAGGAATAGCATCCAAAAGAACGGAAATGAATCGGAAATGAACTATCGGATAAGATTTCTTCGAGACGAAAGTAGATAAGAAGCAAACGAAGAGAAAATTGTAACACTCTCCACCTGCCCCAAAACAAAAGAGGAAAGGGAAGAAGAAACAAGTCATCCAGACACCTTACGGTCTCCCCTCTTCCCCTGCCTATAATTTACGTTCAACAAAGAAAGTCACTCCCATCCAACCCTCTCTGCTGTGTGCCTTGTCCTCGACCATTGACGCATTTTCAATTTGCAAATGGTGCAGCGAGAAGGATACCCACCTCGGGATCTGGTGTCCCAAATGCCAGTGTCCCTCGTGTGCAGTGTACACTCCTGGCCATCTATTGAATAACTGTCCAGCCAGTGTCTGCCTGTATTGTGCAAAATCACATTGGGGGCTCCCTTGCCCTCTTTATCACTGTTGCCCTGAAGGCTATCAGGAGTGTCTTCCCCTCATGTGGGGGGAACTCTGTCCACAACGAGTGTGTGCCCAATATCTTCAGGAGGAGGAGAAGATTTTACATGACGAGTTGGATGACTATGCTTATATTGATAGGGAATGAGAGGAAAGTAAGGAAAGATTCAGGTGAATTTTCAGCTAGTAAGGGGCTCTTGTTATAATTTGCTCAATTCCATTTTTAATTCTGCTTATGTCATGCTCTACTTCTTCTTGAGGACACTATTTCTCTTTTAGGCTTAGTCATTCATTGACTGCCTCATGTCCCCATTTCTCCCATGATTACCCTTGACCCTTTCCCAGCATTCCAGTTTTAGTTGTTACACAGCATGGTCCGTTCACTGATGGGACAGTATAAGTATGTAGCACCATGTACCTCTACACTAAGCTAGTTCTATGCAATCAATGTAGTTTCCTAGTCTCCAGGTCCACTCCTAAGGTCTTAACATCAGACTAGGAGTTCCCTTCCCTCTCTCATCCAGCATTGACTATGTCATGCATAACATCCCACCACTCATGTCCATATGCCTACTTGTGTTTGCCACCTCTTCATTTCCTGCCACTCCATCTCACTTCCTTTAATTACCAGGCCTTTACTCCCCCATCTTGTCACTTTCTAGCTCTTGTCTTTTCTGTCTGCAAGTCATCTAAACTCCCTCTTGGCTTCAATTGCTTACCTCCTGTTTCTCTTTCCACACAAATTTCTTCCAACCATTGTCTCCAACTATATCATCCCTGATCTCCTGTTCTACCCTGCTGTCCTGGTATTGTGTTTTGCTTCAATTTGTGCTGTTCATTGCTCCATCCATCTTTTCCACTCATTTTTTCCTTGCCTATCACTCTATCCCATCTCAAGCTAATACTGATCTGCCCTACCCCAACTGTCTGAAATACATCACCCTAGCATTTGCCCTTGCCTGGTCAAAAACTGGTTTCTACTTGTGCCAAGATGAGCTGCAGAGGATCTGATGAAGTTATGTTCCAAGTTACACTTCCTCACTTATAATGGCATCTGTAGTTCATCATCTAAGTCTATCATCTCCCCTTTGTGAATAAGACATTCATGTCACAGTTGGAGTGGGTGATGTGTCTAAAATAACATGTTCCAGAGAAGTACAGTATATGCACCTATCCCAACAGATATAAAGGGAGATGCTGTGCTGTAGAACACAAAAATAATAAATGATCATTGTTACAGTTTTTCCTTTCCTTGTTGTCTTGTCTTCTCTCATGCTTACGTTTCTTGTCCATTTGTCTTCATTTCCGCCCATTGCTTCATTTCCGTTATCTTGGACGCTTTTCCCTTTCTAGGCTAACCTCGAGTTATCCTCATGTCCCCATTTTCATCCCTAACTCCTTTTGTCGTTCCCCATAGTTTTGTCGCCTTGATTAGGGAGGCATTGCTTGGTCCGTTCACATAAGTCTGTAGGATAAATACCCAGTGCATGTACTAGTAACGATAAGCTAGTTCTACACAATATCAGTGTAGTTCCTAGTTCTTCCAGTGTAACTTCTAAGGTCTTTGGGTTACTCTAAAGACTAGAAGGTCTCTCGGTACTACAAAGCGTAACAATCATGCTATCCATTAGCAATGATGATACCCACAAGAGGAGGGAGTGATTCCATTGGAGCATCAAAACATCCAGTGATATATACTTTTCCAGAGCTTTCCCCTCTCCCCTGCTGGAACAAGCAGCCACTGGGTGATCAAATAATTGTAAATGTGACCAGCTTGCTAGAATCTGGAGGTAGATGGCAATGTAGGCTCCAATCCTATTCTTCTGATCCAATGCTAATAGCATCAAAAGGCAATGTTCCTGGGTTTTCTAACAAAGATGTACAGTCTGTGATACACAGATAGATAACAACTCACAATTTAATTCAAATTCAATTGGCTAAGTGTTTTAGGTTGTGCCAAATGGTTATGGTTGTCTATTAGCTCTTTATATCTATGGCCAGAGATTACAGCCATTTTCATTAGAGTTCAAAACTTGTCTTGTCTATCAACACAAGTTAAAGGAGGATTGGCAATGTTAGATCTATGTCCTTCAAACCATAAAAAGCATATTTCTATATTGGACAGTCTGGCACTATTCTTTGACTGCTATTATGGTCAAGAGGGCCATATCTCAGATCTCAACAAGGCTATTGAGATCTTTCAGATCAAGCTTGATCATTGTCCATCAGGTCATCCAGGACATCCTCATGCCCTTGGAACTCTCTCAATATCCCTGTAAAAGTGGTATTATGCTCAGAAAAATAGAATGGACTTGAAAATGTCTATAGAAATGCAATATAAAAGACTTACATTGTGTCCACTGGGCCATTCAGACCATACAGAAGATCTTGGAAGATTGGCAGCATCTTTGACAAACTGTTATCATATTCAAGGACAAATAACAGATCTGAATAGATCTATCAAAATGAAACAGAGAAGGCTAGACCTTTGTCCACCAGGCAATTCATTTCATCCTGAAGCTCTTGGAAATCTTGCCATATCTTTAAAGCAACACTATATGAAGTTGGGTGGTATATCTGATTTGAACAGAGCCATTGATCTTCATGAAAAGAAACTTGAACTTCATCCACCTGGACATCTAAACCATGCTCTTGCTCTCTATGATCTTGCATTTGCCTTAATGGACCATTATAATGCAGAAAAGAGGCTCTCTGATCTGACTAGAGCAATCCAGTTGTTCAAGATGGCATTGGCAACTTACTCAACCTAACACCACTCCTTTGCAGAAGTTGCTAGAAAACTAACATGCACAAGGGAGCGTCGATTCGAGTGCATGCCAGAAGGCAAAGCTGAGCTGAGCTCTCAGAGGTGGAACACGAGATACGGCATATCCATGACAAGATCAGCATGCCCCTCACTTCCAGTGATGACATCCGAGAGACAACCACCGGGGCTGTAGCATCCATTAGAAGCGCCGTCCGGGCGTTTTGTGATCATCGCTAGGACCACTTTGCCTGCCACAGTTCAAGGCACGCCGAAAGGCCATTCGACTAATGGTTCGCCATGGGGAACGGAAAGCTGCTCCCCGTGTGGATCATCTAAGCGTAGTACACGAATTCCGAGTTCGCATTCTTGTCTGTGTGTCATACGGTGATGGGGGACACGTCGACCCCAAGCGAGGCGCTGCATCTCGCGGTTGGGATGTAGTTTGCGGGGTGCAGAGGGGCGATCGGGGCACTGCGGAAGGCGGACAGTGCGGTTGCACACAATGTGGTGACCCAATTTCACAAGGTGATGTTCAGACAGCTGATGATCAGCTTCGGCCATGCTACCGTGGCATTGAATACTGCAATGGTGGGGACGACCGGGAAGGTGCCGTTAGAGAAGCGAATGGTATTTGTCCATTTGAGTCTTTTAGGTTCACCTCTCCTAATACGTTTCGATTGGTTATGTACGATATTCCGGATTCCGTTACTGAGAACCAACCTTGTACGACAGAGGCCTATCTTCTATCGTTCCTCGATAAGATGTGTTTGTGTGATATCCGGGGTTTCGCACCAAGTGAATGAAACGATAGTGTTTTCCGCAAAAATGTCTGGCGAGATATCTGAATCCACGTTCATCACGGCGCAACCCACCTCTGGTAGCGCCGCGAGATGAACATCGGCCCTCTTGATCCCGTGCGTCCGCGCAGGTGTCATGATGAGGGGTGCCTATGGTGGTGAGGAGTCGTGTCCCCGATTTGTCCATTGAGTACCCTCTCGTTTAGTGTTCACTGGTGCCAAGCTGGGGCGGGGTAGGGGTCCGAACCGTGTAAAGAGTATTGCCCGTGCCGTAGCACAAGGTAATGTGCACGGGCAGCAGTGCCATTGGCAGCAAAAGAGATCGACACAAGAAACGTTAGTTGAAACCCTAGAAATACGAAAATCAGGGACCAATAAATGGGCGTGAGACTGCCAGGCTGGGGAAGAGAAGAATAGTGTTTCCCACAGCTGGATGTTACGATATCGTCAGAATCAGAAGTGTGGAACCAAATCAACTTGACGCATCCCGCACACCACCCAATCCGGTAGATCTTTCCCCGTAACAGTCGCTTTAATTGAGCGTGAAAGCCATCTCCGTTGAATATCACCATACAGTCTCATACATGCAGCTATATTTCTTGCTAGATAGACCCTTGAATGGTCATATAAACCATCAGTGAACAGTACCAGATCACTATAAATGTTCGCCCTACCGCCATTATCCACGCTCACCTGTACTGCCAGCATCCCGAGGGATTTTATCCCGTTCCAAATGCTCCGGTCCGAAACTAAGTGGCAACAAGCTCTCGATGGTCTCGACTCTTACCCCGCTCTCGACATCCGGTGGGCGTGGATAGTCGCCGGGGACAAGAAAAACAGGCATATCGAGGCGGCAAAATTCACGTAATACTTGGCGACAGATGCCACAGGGCGAGCACAGAGCGACAAGGTCACTAACAAGCGGGGAAACTCAGGTGAGCATCTAAACTAAAAAAAAAAACAATGTTTATCGTACCTAGTGACGGCGGCAGCTGCGAAATCCTTCTTTCCCTCACTCTGACATGACCAGGCAAGACGCACAAAGAGGACCACAGCGATCATGGAAGAAGAAGATATGGGATCATCATGGATAAAGGACAATGTGGTGGATGAACGTGGAACTTACAACCGCTTTCACGATCGCGGTACGTTCAGCGCATATTGTCCCTCCTGACAAACCAGGCGAATTCAATCCATGTCTACCGATCAGTGTCCAGAAGTTAGTCTGGGTTGATGCGCACCATTACTCGCATTCTCGACGTTGCATCCACTGTACACAATTCCATCCTCGCATAACAGAGCTGCACCAACGCGAAAGTTGGAATAAGGTGCGTACGCGTACGATTTGGCTAGAGAGAACATATAAGCGAAACATTGATACACGAACGTAGTCGATGATTTCGGAGGTAGCGAATCAATAACCTTTGATAGCAGCCTGGATGAGCTTTTCGCGGGATTCACTTGATAGCATGAAGCAAGCGCCAAGGGCGGTATAAACCTGTGTATGCCCCGTTGCCGTTGTCGGAGCTATTCTGGGACTCAAAAATTGAAACAGGAGTCACTGTCAATGTTGCCCTGCCGCTGGCTCTATTCTACTTATACAGTCACCCTCTGGCAGCTGTGTCAATCCAAATTTACAGCGCCTTCTCCTGCTAAAATACACTCTGACTACAATTGATAGATTGAATTTCAGCCCAGCATTTTGCTGCACTTTTCTGATTGGTAGATATGCTATAAAAGGAAACCCTGTCCTGGTTAGCTGGCCGAGCAAAGCCACTTGAAGAGGTGGTGCCCGCATCAGGCAGCGAAGGCACCGAGAGTGACTGATGGCGGAAGTGAAGGATAGATACATGAGACAAACACTAAGCGACACTAAGCGACGTGGTAGTTGCACACTCAACAAGAACATAATCAACATGTCCTAATTTTTTTGTAGTTGAACAGTTTTGTCACTTTTGAATGCGAGCCCATTCGAGTTTTTTGTCGCAACTATCGGGATACCTGCACTACTTTACCTTACCGAGAGGTGATGATGTTACAGGAACAAGATTAGTCTCATTCATCCGGCTATCCCTACCACGGCATTGACTCGGGACGAGGACTAAAGTTGTGTCACTACGAACGAAGCTCATTCCTATAGCCTCCTAAAATAAAACATGAGTACGGAATAACACGCCCGTCGATAATAGCAGAGATTGAATGCCCACTGAGAAAGTAAAAAGACAAAGCGTAGTAATATAATAACACATACAAATGTCCCGACTCGAGCATGGGTATCAATCCATCCAAAGGAATCACCTCCAAACACGACCCGTCCCACCACACCTATCACACGTATCCAAGTCAAGCAGTCCCACCAATCGAATACCCTGGCCATCACATCGCAAACAAAGCCAACCACCCAACCTTTCATCACCGGGGGATACTGCAATCGCATCTGGCACAGGGGGTACCCCGTCGTATGAACACAACGGGTTCAAAACATAGTAAGATAGTCCCTGGACTGGCGGTGTAGGTACACTGTGCGGTTGGGAAATAGATCTGCTATGTTGAGGGTGCTGTGGGGGTGGTGGGAAAGCTCTGGAAGAAGGCGATGCATACGCTGCGCTCGATGACGACCGACCAATGCCGGCCAAATGCGGCGGCACGAATTTTGGAAGTGCGCGTTGCATTCGGGGATCATTCCCTGAGGGAGACCAAGGTGTGTACGCGAGTGCGCCGGTATATGGTTTTCCGTATTTCTCCCAGCATTTGCGACAGGGATGGGAGGGATCGTAGTTTTTATAGCCTGTGTTCTTACCTGCTTGCGTGTAAATACATGTATTGTCCGTGACGAATCGGAAACCCACATTTGTCACATGAATAATCCTTGGGGTAAACAAGAAGCTGTCCATTTCGTAATAACGGATGACCGGGAACAGGCATCCGCGTCGGTGTGCCATCATCGGGTACTGCGGGTAAAGAGGAAGGGGGTGTAGACGCCGGGCGATGTGGAAGAGGTGAGTGCATCGGTGCTGGTGGGCCCGCAGGAGGTGCATATGCCGTCCCCGTGTTGGAGTACGGCGTAGCGTACGCCCCAGCATTGGCTCTGTGCAACCCCCTGGTTTGTTCATCCTGAGTGCTCGAAACAGCATCACTAATCTCCTGGATTGCATCAAAGAGTGTACCGAGTAGACCTCCACCTCCGTTCTGCCGCTGACGGTATTGATTTTGGTTTTGCCATGGTGCCGGCCTTGAATTTGATAAGCCTGGGACGGAAAGAAGTGGTGGGATTGGCTGAGACGACGAAGAGGACCGATTTGAATTCGATATGGAAAGGAGTGGTGGAATTGGCTGAGACGACGGAGGGGACGGATTTGAATACGGACGAGAATGTACGGATGGATGGGATGATGGCGGCGGAATGGAAGGTGGCTGCTGAAAAGGTCGTCGAGGTCCTAAGCTGACCGTTTCTTCACCGATGCTCGTGTTAGGAGTGGGTGTATAGGGCGGAGGCAATTCGTCATCGAGGTTCTCCAGGACTGTTAGAGAGGAAGCTGAGCGGTCGGATGAGGTCGGGATTGCTGACTGAGAGGGTGAGGGATTAGGAGGATATTGAGGGGGTAGTGGTGGAAGTGGTGGAGAAGGTGGTTGTACCATCGTTCCGACCTCATTTGAAGGTGCGACATGACGAAAAGGATTCTTACTCGGCATGGCCAAATGTTCAGCACTCTGTCGAGTGGGAGATGTTTAGCTTTAGTACCTCGCTGTAGCCGATTGCGCAGTCTTCTCCACAGTTGGCACAGCCTTGAATTTACACAGCTCGCATCTAACTATCGAACAATCATTCAGTATCAAGTCATGCAAACTCGTCTTCTGTGATATGTGTACCTGAGCGTGCCTCGCAGTGTGGTGCACTCCTGTAACGGCGGGTCCGACAGGTCAGTGTGCATAAGCGAATCCCATTGAAACATGACATTGGAACTTGTATAAAATCAAACCCAAGTACGTCTTATGGACTCCAGCACCCCAGCTTTCGATGATATCTTCTCCCTTATATTCTCCGTCCACGTCCCTCTCATGAGTTTATTGCTCGCCCCTGCGATTCTGAGTGCTCAAGTTTAGGCACTAGTATTGCTCTCTCTGACCACTCCAAGAGAAACACCGCTTTTGCCAGCAATTGTGCTGGCATCATCCAATAGGTCGATAGCATATTTTATTCCCCAGCAGCAAGAGCATAGTCATACCATCTTCCTATTGGAAAGGGTTCCTTCCAGTCCGTCACCGTTGTTGACACCCCCTCTGCAGTCAAGGGTAACCCCGGAGAGGGTTTCGTAACCTGGATCGGCATTGATGCCTTCAACTGTCCAAATTTTATCACGGCCGGTTTGAAAGCGGGTTTCGATAACAATCACCAGCTTTCTTATAGCGGTAATTTGACTTTTGTATGATCATCTCACTGTTTCTTATATATGAACAGCGTGGTGCCAGGCGCAATCCGACCAACCGCCCCAGTTCATACCTGTTTTCCGGATATCTCCTGGAGATCAGGTTAAGCTCACGATCAACACAACTTCCCAATTCTCTGGTACGGCCGCGATCTATAATTCCCAACACCGCGCAATTCTTTGAGACGATCCTCATTCTTCCTGGAGAACTCTGTGGTATTAATGCGGGGCGGATCCTCGAAACCGCCTCAAATGACAGCCAGATTCCCATCTTCGGCTCTCTCACGTTTGACGACGCCGTGGCAACCCGCATCTCGGGAGATATATCCTACCCAAGTGACTCCAATGACGCAGATGTGTTCGAGATTATCGGGAGCATCAATACAACTCCCTCGGCCACTGGAGATACTCTCACGATCACTCAATCCCAATAGTTCACTTAGTTATGTACCGGGAGGAACGGATCCGGTACATGCTTTACAGTGATACCATGCACCTATGTTTCGGTATTATTTCATAGAGTCATTTTATTTATTTGTATAACCTCGATGGTGCGTGCGTGCTTATTCGTCAGCTAGCCCAACGCAACGGTTTGTGGTAGATGTGTATAAGGTGGTTCTTTCGGGTCTCGCGCGAACACTGTATGATTAAAGCATATTGTCTCGGTCGACAGACTCGCTTACTCTGTGTGGAGTCATTTTCTGCGTAGTCGTGACGGACCCAGTCAAACAGGACTCAGCCAAATAGCTATTTTAGCGATATTCTGAAGTGAAGACGATCTATGTCGTTCCTAATAGCTTAATAAACCTCAAATATGACATTGGAGGATAATGATCTCTCTAATCCTACCGGTATTCGGACCAGCCAGCTTATGAAAGGCATAAATATCACCACCCATTGATAGAAAAATACTAACTGGTTGAAACCTTGAACAAACTCAAGAAGTCAACTCGTATAGAAGCTCGTCTCCTTCATCGTCCTCCGTCACCGTTTCATTCACCATCAGCTGCATACGCAGCCTCGAAGCCGGGTCCTCCCCCAAGTTCGCCACGGTTTCCCGCCACTGCCTCCACAGATCAAGCTCTTCCATACACCATGCCTGCCATTCATCACATACACTGTCATCAATACATTCCAGACCAAAGGTCTCCAGTTCCGAGAGCACCATCGGCCAACCGAACTTCATGGGAAGGCTAATAATGGCATACAACGCAAGTGACACCGTGCGTAATCCAGGCGGGCCACAGCAAGCCCTTCCTCGCACCCCAACATGCTTCAACGATGGTACCAGATAAAATAAAATAAACGCTGAACTCGCGTTCAAAAACACATGCCCGTGGACCCGAAGGTCACGTACGTGTGTGAGCGGCATGAGGCCATTCCCTTCCAGATTGTCCACGGTGGCGAACTCGAACCCCACGACGTGTCCGTGGAGCTCGAGCTTGGTTAGATTTGGAAAGGACGACACCACGTGGTGGAAACACGAGACGGGGACGACAAGCGCACCGCGTTTATGAGCAGGCGCAGCCCACACGAGTGTTGTGAGATTTAGCCCTACACCCCAACGGATGCTGTTTGTACTATGCGCAATCACGAGGTTGCACAGCTCGAGCCGCTCAAGTCTCGGGGCGTTCTTTCCATCAAAGAAGCAGGCTCTTGACCAAGTCGCACATGCGTTGCCATTCACCATGACATCTCGTAGGGCAGGAAATTTAGAACCGCGTTCCGTCCATGTTTGAAGAACAAAATTGGGGAAGGTGCTAGATTCCGTGGCATGGATGACAATCGACTCGACTCTTTGACACGCCGGTGCGAGAGAGTCTCCCTCCTTATCCAGAGGTGACAGAATGGACTGAAGCTGACAGGTGAGCGCAGCGATAGAATATGGCCCTGATATCGCAGGGTTTCGGAATGGCCACTGGTGTACCATGAGATGGATCGGAACGGGTGACGAGTTGCACAGGTGTTCTTTCAACGCGCGAATCGGTTGAACTGGCGTAAAATGAATATGTCTCCAGAGCATGGGACAAGATAATACAACGTTTCGCCAAGCTTTCGAAACGCTCGCAAGATTCCTTGGAGGAATTAGACAAGAACGTCGGTGTCGAAGATGCGATGGTGAGGATTCAGACGTGACCACGATGTCAAAGATCATGACCAGGAGCTCTTCTAAGAGGAACATAATAGGGCTAGCTGAGCCATCCGGCGCAGAAGCTGTATCGGGTAGTGTATCGGAACCACAACATGTAGCGGCGACCAAGGTTTGATCTCCTGCTGAATGCATTTCGTTTTGCCTGCGCAACACAAGTCTGACAAGGGCTGTTGTAACAAGAGAGAAAAAAATCACTGACTGGAGTAAACGTAAAGCGCGCTTGCCTGCTGTTGCACAACTGATCACCTCATCTCGTGCGGCAATTGAAAGTACCATGGATGATACTTAGGTTTGAGTTTTGGGTGTTGTCCAATGGATTCTTGCGCAAGGAAATCAAGACACAGGTTCGCAGACAAGAGTAAGCAGGGCAGTCCGGGCCAACACATGGTCCACGCCTTGCTTGTACTCCGTCCGATGGATGCGAGGAGGCACGTTTGCGTGAGGTTCAATTTACATTACGAAATCATTGATGGGCTGGCACCCGCATGAACTAGGGCGTATTGAGTGTACATGATGCCATGAATGGGGCGTAGAGTGCTTGGTCTTGGCTTCTGTGTCGATGAGAACTCTGATTGTCCTATCGTTCGTCGAAGTGTTGTGTCGTGTCTAAACGTATACATAGATTAATAGAGATCACATGATCTGGACGCGAACGACCGAACAACAAAGGGTCGATTTGCTGGTGACTTGAACTAACAAGACAAATGGCTACCAAAAGTACACCTGCTTCGAACACCATGTCACCAGCTTCCTTGCTTTTTACTACCTCTAAGGTCGGGGAGCTTGCACATTTCTCAAAACCTCATAAAAATGAAGCGTACCTGCGTTTGCGCAACTCGACGCTCTCCCTGGTGATTCTCGTGTTGCTCACATACTTATTGCCTATCCCATCGTTATGGACAGCACTCGATATAGTGCGTGGAAGGGGCACTGCTAATGCGTACTGGGTAGCCTGTGCTGCTGGTAAGCTGAGACATCGAGCGAATGAGAGGCCTTATTGACATGGTTGTCCCCTCCCCTACCAGAGATCGCACTTTCGGTATTGCTCGGACTTAACCTAATCCAAGCTGCTATCGCAATCCGTTATCCACGTTCTCCGCTCCCACCCCTGCCTTCTTCACCAGCCAAAGGCTTGCTCACCCCCCAGAGTCAAAAGAAACGACGAACGATCCTCTCTCCCTGTGTAAGTAGCCATCGTGCCCTGTAGCACCTATTGCGCTGGACGCAATTACTAATACGGTGTGTTTCTGTGTCAGCAGACCACTCCGCAAACACAACGTTCCTTTTCGACGTCGTACGTCACCTCGCCTGTTTCGACGCCCTCTCGAACGTTGTACTATTCTATACCCAGCACGCCATCCCCTTTCGGAGCCTCCCTCGGCGCGTCCACGAACTCAGTCCCGTCAACACCGTCACCCTCGCTTGCCGCATACCATGGCAAACATCCCTCTTCACTTGGTCGTTCGTATTCCATTTTCAGCGCTTGCGCTTGTCATCTGGACGAGACTGATAGGCCGTATGTTATTAGGTGCTTTCAATAGTTCGACACTTAACCTACTGGCGAACGAACCTGATGACGACTCATGAAGTAACGATACAATTAGTAATGATAATATCACCGTTCTTGCATTATCCATCGACCCTATGTGCATATCATCCAGTGTCGGACATATGTCTGCATAGAAACGATGGGCGTACCTCAAATGGGCCAGTTGGCCCTGGACTTGCCCTATTCCGTGAGAAGTAACATCGTACAGCAATGATTAAGGTTTTGGGGAACCTATGAACGCACGTGCGTACACTAACGATGTGACTGCTCTCTAGTTATTTGGCGTCATCCCCCGTTTTGTGTTGTTGATGTCCGGCTTCACGGCCTACGTGACAGCTTGTGGTGCATGTCGGTCGGTTTCGCTAGCTGTGTTGTGGCTCCGGGCTTCAGGTCAGGGAGCCCACGAGCGCCTGTAGAATGAATATCGGGACCGTATTCTGGGGTTCTTTGCTGACGGCGTGACGCGGAAGACGCCGCGCCCTGTTCGTGCCTCTTGGGCGACAAAGTGCAGGGCTAGTCGAGCCACACCCCTTATACATGTTCCTTTTGAACTCCCATTATCACCGTTTCTCCCCGCACGATCGCCGGTTATGAATGATGATTATCCTTGACATTCTACGCTGCCTGCGGGCTATTTCGACATTGGCGTATGTCGTCCGTCCTCGGGATCCATTCCTGGGTCAATGGGTAACAGTGCTAATGGTGTGCCGAATATCATGCCTTCACTCACTCCTTTGGTAAATGCGGGAAACAACGTTTCCGAGTACGGCAGATCGTTGCCAACAGCAAAGCATGCCGGCGTTCGTTCCGCATTCCTACTCCTTTTCTGGTCGTGCCCGTCCCGGTGTCAATATTCAATATTCAACATTCAGGCCTATCAGGTCGGACGGCATGTACGCTTCGAGTGCATTCATGCAGGCGTAGATAGGTGGATAGGATGCGAATAGGCGAATGGTATAGATAAGCAAGGTGTTCCATGTCAAGTCCATATCAGTGCGCTGGGATTCGGCAGCAGCAGCTAAATCCAACACAACGGAATGTCTGCCGTAGAGCGGCGAAGTTGAACTTTGAGCCTGGGAGTCCTGCGGGGCCCGTGGTTGTTTCGGGCAGCGTCCGGGTCGACGCCATATCGAGGCGCGACCAGGCAAGCGAGTTGGTGAGGTTCGGGTGGGATCTGGACAAGGGCCCACACTCGCACTTGCGGACCGGCGGAGAGGTCAATTTCAAGATGAATCCGTCGTGTCTTTGACTTTTGCCGTAAGTGTTACCTGAGCATTCTTCAGGTTAGCTGATGTTCACAAAAGTATTAACACAGCTTGTGCGTAACTCGCACCTTTTTTTTCTTTTCCCGCTTAGTTTTAGATCAAGCCGTTCCGCTCTCTTAGAGACCGCACTTTCCTCCCTCGTTCCTTGTCGAACGACTCCCTGTGCATGTGCTGGCGCATACGTCGCCTAGGGATCTGTGCGTAACATTCCTATTCATTGATACGAAAAGATACAAAGAAACAGGCCGTCCCATTTAGCCAAGCAAGAATAAGGTCAATGAGCTCGAATCTGACTCACTGGCAGCAATCATGGCAACTTGGTGGATACATCTCAGGTGACTAGATGACTTGTCTGTGTCTTTCGCACGTTAGTCCTAACAATATCTTAGCTGCATCCTGTTCTCTCATTATTTGGGACTGGCTTATCACGCTCGACGATGAAATTACTTTCATTTGGCCGTGAGTAGATTTGTTATATTCTAAACTTACAACCGAGCGCTGTCTCTGTTGCACATACAGAGTATCCCACACCGCATACATCAAGTGGTTATATTTCTTTGGGAGATACTTCGCACTTGCGATACAGATGTGATTTCCCCCTCTTGTCTATGGCACGCAATAAAGTTGACTTCCTCGAATCCAGTGTAGCGGTTGTAATCCAAATAGTTCAAAACCCCCCGCTATCCCTCCAGTTTTGCCAGCAATTCCGGTTTTTCAATATGTCAGTGGCTACAGTCATGATGCTTTGTTTCGATGTACTCTTGGCCATTCGAAGTGTGTACACTCCGTGTTTCATGTGTCCCCCTTCTCATGACTCATGACGCGGTCAGTCTATGCGTTGTATGGATGGCCCACACTCAGCAGTGGAGCCGCAACATGTGCTGTTCTGATGGAACTTATCGCGATGGTTGTATCCCTGGCATTGACCATCCCCTTGACGATATACGATCCTGCTTGCGTGCTCGATCCTGTGCCCACATCGGTCTTTCCATACATCACTGGTTCGTTCGTATCACAAGTCGTCTTGCTATGGTTGGCATATCGCAAGCGACAACGTTACGTAGGAGGAAGGCGGTCTACTGCCTGCATTACCATCCGTGATGGCGTTATAGCATTCGTTTGCATGACTGGTAAGCCTACAGCTCCAGCTTTCGGTCTGAATAGCTGAATTAACCCACGTGCGCGCTCCAGCATTCCTTACCCTCATTTTGGTTACCGGACTTGATAACAGTCCGTTAACATCATTAATAACCTAGTGCGTTTCGTTTATATTGGGTGTTCACGTGAATCCTAACCTCCATATGAAGTTGCCTCCCACCGATCTATTCTATCGCTGTACGTTTTCCTTTCTCACCTGGTAGTCCGTTGCATTCCAGTCGTTGACATTCCACCCGTTAGATATGCCGCATCATACTGAACATCCAACGCCCAGGAAACATTGAGCCTACCTGCCGATTCACGACGGAAATCTTGGGTTTGGAAGGCAGCGCGGATTCGTACCTGCTTGCCAATTTGCAATCTCAAGGGTGGTAGCGCATTTTGGTTGTGTGGATCATTGGCCAAGGTCAATGATCATCGGTATCATCACGTGTTTCGCCGATACCTATGAGTGTTGTACAGGCGCACGAATGTACAGCTTTGAGTGTGGGCTTCTAAGGGGATAGTGGGTAGGTCTGCAGGAGTCTATGACTGGCTGGAGATTGGATGTGGGTGGTAGTGAAGATGCCTGATTTTGATGAATGTTCAACGACAACTTTCACGGAGGGTTATATGTATACTCAATATAATCTAAACATTGTTCAATAGCACGAGGATGGGTGGACTCCTAATCTAACCAGATCCATCTGTCATTGCAATTGGCATCGTGTAGCCAATAACGTTGACTGTAAACATGGTCGACTGAGATATATATCTTACCGTCACCGGTCACCTGCCAATCAAAAGAATATCCAGATAAAACTCCAACTCTATAATCTGAATTCCTGACAGAAGTATATTCACCCTCTGAGGTTGCTATTGCCTGAGTCAAGGTAATAAGAACAATGCTGCGTCGCATGCAATTGTTAGTAATAACTTTGGCTCTCGGCCACGTCAATTGAGCTGGTTGTCGGACAGCAGCGCCTGAGAGTTCGCGATCGCGACGACCCCTGTTTCATCTCTTCTCTTCTCACGATCACCGCTCCTCCATTTGGCTTGTTTGATCCTAGCACCCGTTCGCTATGCGTGAGCCAGTGGAAATCCTTTTGGACCGCAGCATGATGTATTGACATACATAGCTGACCCACGCGAATTCAAGTGGGGCTTTGTCAAGGTATGTACACCAATTCTCCACCCAAGTGTGGAATTGTTCATTTGTCGAGGACGTATCATGTACCTAAGATCCCTGATAGAATTAGCTACTTCCGTGAACTCCACTCGAAGCGGCTCTCGGGTAGCCAGGGAGGGGCGTACAATGCATCGCAAGGATGCATGGCATATGACAGTCGGCGCCCGCGTTCGGCTATGGCACGACATCAGCGTTTCAGCTTTGAATGTCCGATGTCTGTGACCAATGCAATGCCAATATGAGCTCAACGCTGCTGCATGCCTGGGTCGTGTGTTTGTCCGCAGAAATTAATGGGACATGTTATAGGAGACGATTCGGCTGAGCGTACCAGCTTTATTCGTGTCTTCGCGGGCGCAACATGGTCTATGGATGATATGATGTCCCTGACGGGGCTGTAGGTATACGTAGCGGTACTGATCCAGTGGGTGATGCAGAATGTCACAGATTTACTGCGGTGTTTATACGTCGTTTTCCCAAACAGATGGTGGCAAGCTGACTCTGGGTTAGTGAACGAAACTTGTTTGCGCTGACAAACGTTTGTCGAAAGCTTCACAGTTCGAATGTCTTGAGCATAGACATTTTGATTTCCAAGCCATTACGGAGGAGGCATTGCTCGATTTCTTGAGAGAAAAGCCCAGGAGATGTGATCTCAAATTGACAGTCGAAACAGTGGAGGGCTAGCCACGTAACAGCTCACGTTACGTTATGGGAATCAAGTACGGTTCTTATATGATGGTGCACCTGATACTTGTCCGGCTCCCGTTTTTCCCTTCTTCTTCGATATATTCCACACATCACTCCTTGTACATATGCGCTGACGTCTATTAAGGATTTGTGCGTGGTCTTCCTATCCATCACTCCTGATATGGAAAGAGACAAATGGAACAGGCCATCCTTTATTATTGATCAAGCTAGTGTATGGACGCAATATCTTTTCAATACGAACAAACATGGCAGCTTGGGGGATATTTCACAGGTAAGTGGACTGCTTGCTTACCCTTCGAGAGTGTCCCTCCTCTGAATGCTTCATAGCTGCATCTTGTTGTGTCAGTATCTGGGACGGGTTTATCACATTCAGCGATGAAGCTAGTCTTATTTGGCCGTGAGTTAATTTGCTCCCATCGTCGACGCCAACTCACACAAAATGTTCCGTTTGAACACCAGAATATCACATACCTCGCCTATCAAGTGGCTGTACTTCTTTAGCAGATACTTTGCGCTGGCTGTGCAAATGTAATGGCCCATTTATTTATCTCACGCAGTCAGCTTAAAATCAAACGCAGCGTGTCATTTACGATCCAAGTTCGTGAAGATCCCCCGTTGTCCTTCCAATTCTGTCGGCAACTCCGGTACTTCAATATGACGACAATCATAATGCTGATGCTTTGTTTAAATACTCTCTTGATCCTTCGAAGTGTGTATATTCCTAATTTTTATGCTTCCGCATCTAATATTTCGGTTAGTCTATGCCCTGTATGGACGGGCCACATGGAGCAGCAAGATCGCAAATTGTGCCATTCTACTAGATTTCACATCGATGGTTGCATCTATGATATCAACCACGCCTGTGGCGCTATATGATCCTGCTTGCGTGCTTGCTCCGGTACCCATATCAATCTTGCCATGTATCACTGGTTCGTTCATAGCACAAGCCATCTTGCTATGGTTAGCATTCCGCAAGCGGGAACGCAACCCGAGAGGAAGGTTGTCCGTTGTTTGTGTCACCATCCGCGACGGTATAATGGTGTTCGGGTGCATATCTGGTGAGCAGGCCTCATAGGTTTTCGGGTGGACGAACTGAATCAAGCTCCCTCTCTCCCTCCTGCGCACGTCAGTATTTCTTGTCATTGTTTTTATTACCGGTCTTCGTAATAGTCCAGTTACATCATTAATGATCTAGTACGTCCAATTGTGCATTGTACCCTCATCGTGGATGTTGACCGATGTATATAGCTGGCTCCCGCCAATTTATTCCATTGCTGTAAGTAATTCATTACTTTCTTTGACTTGATGCACTAATGCTTTTTTTTGCCGGATGTTGACGTCTCTCTCCCCTTTAGACGTCTCGCATCACTTTGAACCTCCAGCGTGCGGGGAGAGTTGAACCTACGCTCCAACTCACGACGGAAATTCCCGGATTGAACAGGAGCGCAGATTCGTACCTGCTTGCCGGTGTGCCAACTCCGTGACGACCGACCATCTTGAGGGAACTAGTGCTGTGTGACATTTATCCCCGAGCGACATGGCTTCCCCGCACGATGCGTGGATTCTGTACGGATGGCACGAGTGGACGAGCATGGAGCTCCAAGTGTTTACTACGTACCACTAGATGAGGGCTGCGCGGATCGCGCCCGGCTTAAGCGGTCAAGTAGACACCACATAAAACGTTCATAGAAGGACTGATTGATGTGCGTGTCATCCATCAGGTTTGAATGTAATTCACGGAGCGTCGTTTCAAAAGTAATATACTATCATATCACCTAAAATGTAACTGGTACCTTGAGTGTAAATTCTGAAAACGCACTTAAGACACTACATTCCTTGTACCCTACAAGCTTGAAAAAATTATCAGAGATGCTTTGGTATCCAGTCTAGCTGAGGAACAAAATTTAGGTATAAGTTGGAAGCTATTGTGTTCACAATCCAACAGACAATCATGAGATGTCGAAAAATGGGGACCAGATCACCCCCCGATCCAAGGGATCCTACCAATGAACTTGCGAAATAATGCCTTGAGATTACGGGGCAACACATGAGAGATCTCTGCACCAACTATAAGAGCAAGAAACTTACTGGATGTGTGTGTAGTGCAAGTATATCACATTTCGAAGAAGAGAAATTGTCACGCTCAGACATGAGCGTGACGAGATTCATTCTCCTCTTCGGCATGCGTGGCCGACTCCACCCAGACCAAATTGCGCTGTGCCTGCCGTGACATGCTGAGATAGAATATTTAAGAGTCCGTTGTCGTCAGTCATGTGACTTGAAGTGTCACAACTTTTGCAGTGGAAGTGCAGAACGTCGGAAGTTCTCTGTACCCTTAGAATAAAATACAAAAAATTAAAAAAAATGAAGGGGAGATGTATTAATGTACTCTCCACACAAACTATAACTCCGAAGAGTGTAACTATTGTTGTTGAAGTGTTAGATCCAAATTACCTTGTTTTTTTGCACTTTAGGTGATATGATAGTATAATGATTCTATCCTTCTTGAGCATTCCATCCGACGGTCATTTCATTGGCGAATTAGAAGCACCGGCTACGGGTCATGAGCCGACGGTCGCAAAACGGTTAATGTGCTGACTTGAAAGTAGGATCAGCTGTCAGCAAATTTCAACTAGTGGGCTTGGGGTTATCTTTCAAGTACAATTTGCAGGCATGCATGCTCTCTGGCACCCACCACGGTGACCAAGTGTGCTGTAAATGAATGCTTAACCGGACACTCAGTGGAAAGAAAGGAGGACAATTTGACAGGTGTCGTGCCGACGCCACTGACAGTGGCGTATACAGTGCGGTCTAGAAGGGGTTTAACCACAGATTGCTAGTCTGCATCCCAACCTATTGTCATGGAACTGAATACTCTGCTTTTATTTGCTAGGAGTTGTTACCCAAGGTTCATCATTCTATGCCTTCCCAACTCTTACTATCATATTGCCTGAAGTGCAACTGGTACCTTGGGTGCAAATTCTGAAATGCACTTAAAACACTACATTCCTTGTACTTTGCAAGCTTAAAAAATTATCAGAGATGCTTCAGTATCTCTAGCTGAGGAACAAAATTTAGGTACAAGTTGGAAGCTATTGTGCTCACAATCCAATAGACAATCATGAGATGTCAAAAAATGGGGACCAGATCATCCCCTGATCGAAGGGATCCTACCAATGAACTTGCAAAAAAATGCCTTGAGCTTATGGGGCAACACATGAGAAATCCCTGTGCCAATTATAAGAGCAAGAGACTTGCTGGATGTGTGTGTAGTGCAAGTATGTCACATTTTGGAGAAGTGATATTGTCACACTCATCCATGAGCGTGACAAGATTCATTCTCCTCTTCGGTTGTGATTGCGAGACAATCATTGCGCCGTGCCTGTCGTGACATGCTGAGATTGAACATTTAAGAATCCGCTGCCCCCAGCCGTGTGACCCAAAGTGTCACAATTTTTGCAGTGGTGGTGCAAAATGTCGGAAGTTTCTGTGCCCTTAGAATAAAATACAAAAAGTAAAAAAAAAAATGAGGGGGGGATGTATTAATGTACTCTCCACCCATACTATAACTCCGAAGAGTGTAACTGCTGTTGTTGAAGTGTTAGACCCAAATTACCTTGTTTTTTGCACTTTAGGTGATATGATAGTATGCATTACCGCTTCAGTAACGTCGGGAAATCTGACTGTCGAACGGGCAAAGAAGTGCGGTTATCGTTTACACACACTGTTTTAGTTGCTGTGTATAGTATGTTTGCCATCTGCTTCCATGTGGGGATTCGTCCGCTTCTGCGTACGATGCCAGGCACAAGCGATTGGCAATTAGTGCCGTGCCAGCCTTGAATACACGGAACGGAACGTATCGCCATCGTAGTAGACACGTACATGTCGCAGGGGGTCGCTATAGCTGTCAATCGCATTCAGATTGTCAAGTACCGATTCAGATGCCTCGTGGGGTTGTTCTCAGACACGGTTAGTAAGAACTCGCCAGTGTACTTTCCATACCAGCTCATGGCTGCAGTCCGATGTCTATGGGGACGCAAATCGGCGTTACACCGTCGTCACACCCCACAAAACTACCAGACTATCGTATTGCTCGATGATGAGACAGCGAGACTCGACACAAGACCGAAACAACATGGACAGACGCGATGATTTCGGTCAACCGAGCGTCGGGCGGCGTCGGGGCAGTGGGACATGCACGAGTTTGCTTTCCGACCAATCAGTGCCCTAAACGACTAAGTGGTACAGTACTTCCCACTATACGTTACTCACTGCCCACGGAATTTGGTAATAATTAGGCACATACCAACGGTGAAAGGACATATGGCGCTCAGGCCCACGACCGGATTTCAGAATTTAGGGGTGGTGTAAAGGGCGGGAGAACAGCGTACCGGCAAATTCTTTGGGTGTAGCTCTTGTGGTTACCAAGTTGGACAGCCTCGTACGGATGTCATTCATTACTACTGTCAGTCAAACACACACCTATCTTTTTGTGTATTGTTATACTCAGAAAGGAAGGAAGAAATCCGGCGTGGGGTGATGTGAGAGCCAGCAATCACCCTCGCAAACCGGTCACTTGGCAACCTTCCCGCAACCGCAGAATGTGGGAGAGTCGGGCATCGTAGATTAGTCATTACAGTCACCCATAATCGCGCTCTCATGGGTTATTCCATACTTCGCGATTCTTCCACCAATCTGCTTACCCGGTGGTAAACTCTGCTTTCATGCTGCATCGTCATAATGTTGTGCAAATGCAATTAGAACAGATGTTGCTGGCCATCTGTCAGACCACCAAAGTAGCACGTAAGAGCCTTCAATTTGGTGCCCATCCACTCCTCCTCGACCTCTACCGTTTCTGCCAGATCTCGCGCCAGCGACGATGTCGTCAGCAAAGCTGATATCTCATCCAGATTTGTATTCCGAGGCATATAATAAGCTACGTTTTGAGTAATTCTGCGAGTGAGATGGAAAAGATCGGCTCCGTGGATAGGTTTGATTTGCGCAAGGCTAAAGTCCGGGTAATGCTTTGGAAAAACATTGGTTTGTTCTCCAGGTTCGCCATCACTGTTCCTGTAAGACATATAGTCCGGACCCCCCCATGGCGGACTTAAGAAGACGACATCGATAGGGTGTTTCCCTGCAGGCCGAGAACAATACGAATGCGCAAATGCAACATAATCTGCCAGGATAAACTCAATCCGATCGGCGACACCGTATATGACCGCGTTGTGTCTCGCAAGAGCCAACCGTACGGGAGAGACGTCCAGGGCAATCACTTTGTAATAGAATCCGTATCAAACATAGACGGGACGCTTCAGCAAGGGCATACCGTGTTCACATGTTTTTGCAAATGCGATGGCGTTTCCGCCGACACCACAAAATGCATCGAGGACAGTGTTACACCGGCATCTTTCCGCAATTTGGTTTGCGATCAGTTCTGGAGTGACGCTATACCACCCCTCCTCGTCTAGCAAGCACCCCTCGTCGTACAGGGTGAAATAGCGCTTTCGCTGGGAAAAGTCTGAGGAGATAGTAAGAGCATGCCTGATCGATGATCGACGGGGGCGTTCCTTACATTTTTGCAGGTGCTCAGGCACTTCAGAGGCGCTTTTGAAGAATGGTACAAGTCCAGTTACATCATACGGACGCCGTTGCGAGTTGCACAGGTCCATTTGAGGGGATTTCCTGCGATTAGTGCTGGGTAAGTCCGCGTCCCCAGCGACGGTTACTTCGTTGTGTTGAGTTATAGGTGAGCCTTCGGCAACATTGGAGGATGAATCTAGCGCAGGACTATGGTGGAAGGCTTGTCTGGCGAAATGAGATAGCCCTGATAGACCCTTGGCTCGTTTGACCATACGCCGGCACGAAGGTAGCTTTGTCAAAAAGTGGTAAATTCTACCCGCGCCGCTGACGATGCGGAGTTGAAAATACATAGCAACAATGGGCAAACTAATATTATATAACTAACTTAACTACTATCATCATCACCATAATGCTTGCTTTGGATGCTTCGCCCATAATCCTATATCACGAGGGCTACTTGCTCAGCACAGTCACGATAATGTCTGCTTAGTCTAATCTGTCCAGTTCGTATTAGGATATGTCCGGCCAGGTTCAGAACGCGTCTAAGTCCGTTGGCTCGGTCTAAAACGCGGACACGATCGGTTTCGATTCACACCAACGATATTGACGACGTATAAAACCGATGGCACAAAGGTTAAAACTTCTTATCTTCTGTCGCTTTAACTCTGGGCTCGACGACCCCTCAAGCATTTCCCAATTCACGACGCACTCAAGATGTACGGTTTCTCGTTGACGCATTCAATCATCTTCCTTTCCGTCATCCGTTCATTGGGGGCGGTATCCATCGTGCCTAAACATGCCCTCCATACGAGGTCTAATGGGTCTAGTTCTCCGAGCGTGGTCGACGCTACGGATGCCGAGCTGGAGATCACGAACAAGGTTATTGCCCCTGATGGGTTCTTCAGAAGGTTGGATATTTCTATTATGTTTGGTGACGTGTTCTTTTTTAACATAATTTTTAGTGCTACCTTGGCTGGTGGTACTTTTCCTGGTCCAATCATCAAGGCACAGAAGGTTCGTGGCGTCTTTCATACTTCGCCGTCGACAGATGACGTGTAAAACAACAGGGAAAGGATTTCTCAATTAATGTCATCAACAACCTGCATGATCCTACCATGGAACTTGCGACAACAATCGTGAGTTCATTCAGCTTTCTCTTTGTCCGCTTTATGATTGAGATATCGTCTTCAGCACTGGCACGGGATATTTCAGAACAGGTCTAACTGGGCCGACGGTGTTTCTTTCGTGACCCAATGCCCTATTCAACCTGGACAAAACTTTCATTATCGATTCAATGCTGAAAACCAAACGGGGACTTACTGGTATCATTCCCATCACGAATTGCAGTATTGCGATGGACTTCGTGGTCCCCTCATAATTTATGACCCTCATGACCCTCATGCAGATCTATACGATGTTGATGATGGTTCGTCTGAGTCCCACCGTCTCCGTAGCCACTTTGCAAAGCTGTTAACAATCTTGTATCGCAGAGAACACGATAATAACTCTGGCAGATTGGTAAGGTTAATAGATTATATCGAATATTGCGTCACACAAGCTATGCATAGGTGGCATGAGCCCGCGTTGCGCGTCCCGGCCCCGTTTACCCCCAACACGACAACCATTAATGGGAAGGGACGTTATTATGGCGGTCCAAATATCCCTCTTTCGGTTATCAATGTCGAACACGGTAAACGGTACCGATTCCGCCTCATCGGTGCAACATGCGATGCGTGGCTTAATTTCACCATCCATGGCCACCGAATGACGATCATCGAAGTTGACGGCGTTGAAGTAAAACCAAGCCTCGTCGACTGGATCCAGATCCTTGCGGGACAGCGGTACTCTGTCGTAGTCGCGGCTGATCAACCGATAGACAACTATTGGATACGTGCAAAGCCCAACCATGGCAACCGGTCCCTTGCTAATGGCCAGAATTCGGCTATACTACGTTATGATGGCGCACCTGTACAAGACCCGATGACGAGTCAGGGGCCAGTCTTGGCACACTTTGACGAGAGTCGACTTCGCCCCCTCGCCAGCCGCCCAGCCCCCGGCCCTCCTGAGCTAGGGAAAGCGGACGTCGTCTTAAACCTAGTACCTGGATTCGACCGTGGCTTCAATATCAACGGAATTCGCTTCCGACCCCCTCCTACGCCTGTGCTCCTTCAAATTCTCAGCGGCGCCCGTCATCCATCGGAGCTGCTTCCCAGTGGCAGCGTTTACGAACTACCCAGGAACAAAGTCATTGAGATCAATATGCCTGCTAATGATCTCATGCCTGGGGGTGCCAGGGGTAGCCCGGTCAGTAGCCCCAATCGTAATTCATTTCTCATCGTTGACTGGCATTTATCATGCGGGTGTGATAGCATGGAATCCATCTCCACGGTGTGAGTCCCTGCTATTTCCGCCGAACTTTACTAACTGGGATTGTAGCATAATTTCTATGTGATTCGCACATCTACGAATAGCACCCCGAACTTCATCGATCCTCTCAGACGGGATACGATTTCTATGGGCTCGCAAGCAGAAAAGTCTAACATCACGTTCCGATTTATCACGAATAATCCCGGGCCGTGGATTTTACACTGGTAAGCAGCGATTTATCTGTTTTCAGAACTCTACTGAGCCTTTCTCAGTCATATCGATTTCCACTTATTCAAGTGCGCATCTTGTCTCGACTTTTTTCGCTCATACACTGACTCATGAACCTAGCGGATTTGCTGTGGTGTTGGCGGAGTCACCTGATGTGGCTTCCACACAACAGAACAATGTCTTGCCAAGTGCGTAACCGAGATCATTCACAGCATGGCAGGGTTAACGGATAACGATAACAGGTGCCTGGGGCGACCTTTGCCCTACCAGGATCAGAGAGGCTACTGCCCTTTTCAACGCTACCGGTAGATTCAATCTCACTGCTCTCAACGTTACCACGGGTGTGAAACCGAACAATTTGAGTGCCCCGACGCTTTCTGGTCCGCCGAGCCTCAGTAAAACTAGTTCCCACAAGGACATCAGTACCATGCCGCCGACCTTTAGCTCACTGGCCGGACTATTCTAGAAGGATTACAACATTTACATTCCTTTTCGTCTATACCTCCACTTAGACTATTTTTATGTTACCCCTCCTCTTAATATTTTCAAAATTCGCGCTACTGGATACGTCTGGTTCATGTGTTTTATGACATTGCAGGTTGCAGGCTTAGGTACCAGCTGTGCCGCCTCGGCAGCATCTATTACCTCCGAAGAATCTACATCTACCATGACCCAGCCTTAGGATGGAGTTCGGGAGACCATCTGTCAGCAAACCGCGCAGTTGTTCCAATTGCAACGGTGGGGATGTGAGTGTGTATAGTGGTTAGTAATCATGATGATGACGGGGGGGGTTGCCGCGGAGCGGTCTTGAAGGTCACCGCTACCTTGCTGCGCAGGGCGCACTCACCACTTGACACAGCCCCATGACACACACATATACCATCTGGATAAGAGAGGAACAATATAAAATAAAATAAAATAAAATAAAAATCGTGACGTGGTAAAGTTTTTCACTCCAGTTCACATGTTCATCTACGACGCAGTAACTAACATCGTAACCCGCAGACAATCGACTCATTGGTAGGCGATTTTCGTCTCAAAAGGAACCACATTCTTCGTGGTTAGGTTGCCTGATTGACGCGCTATTATTGTTTAGTATCAGTCGACGGGTCCGCCAGAGATTTAAAGTTTCTGATCCAGGCACTTCTCACGTGGGAGGAACCTTTACACTCACCAGTGCTCTTCGCATCGTTCTTTGACCTACCCACATGTTCTGTCGGCCAGAAACAGCCCCCCGAGTCTGGGTATCTCCTCTGTCCGGATTCTGTTCCTGTACTGGCTTGTGTAGTTCCTGGCGCCGCAGTACCGCTGATGTCATTTGATCGATTTACTGGCATTCAGTGGTGCTCTCAAGCTACACGCCATCGTTCCGACGAGGCCAGCATGATACGATCAACGCGCACTGTATCTAGATCTTTGGGCTAATATGCCTCAACCATCGGCTTCCGATATGCAAACTGGTCTTTCCATGTCCATTGGTCCCGTAGGTTTCCAGGTGCGCTCTCCTTTAGTGCGCCCCATGTTTGGATCTACGGGGATCCTCATTGGGAAAACAGCCTTGAAAAGCCTCTTTTACCTTCTCCGCCAGCCAGGACCGTAAACGTCACATAGATAATGGGATTACAGTGCAGTCCCTTTATGTCGTGAGGTGGTCGCTAGCCATTCTTCCGATAGACCGGCATCGATGACAAATCAGAAGTTTGGACCATATGAGAAGTTTAAGCCATGGGTTGCCAACTGAGGCATGCGCGGTCCTGGTCAACTTGGTAGCTATTTTCACAAGGCATTCCTGTGATTGGTTCTCATCGTCTGCATGTCAATTCTGGCTGACTGTCGTTATCCTAGCTTCCGTGTGTGCCATCAGCTGAAGTGCCTCACCTGCCCGTAGGGGCAGACACTGCAATCCGGGTGATCTACTTTCCAGGAGGAAATGAATTTATTATTATTATTATGGTATGACCGTGACTCTTCGCACAAATTCTTGAAGATGGCGCTGCATGAAGAGGTGTATAAAGTGGATGCAAAAAAGGAGAACGGAGCCCAGGATAGCCTGCTTGGCGCATCATATTTTTCATCAGAGATGCTTTCCCTCTCTGCCATCGCGTTATCTCTCTTTTCTGTATCTAATGCATTCTCAGTGCCTAGGACTCTGGACGTGCGCACCACTGCACCGCGCGATTCAGTAAATTCCCTCTATATCTCAAACGAATATGTTTCTCCGGATGGATACAACCGATCGTGAGTGATGGCCATCTTCACCTCTAAGAATTTTCGGTAACATTTGGCCAGGGCCACTGTGGTCAATGGGGCTGTCTCTGGGCCGGTTATTCAAGCCAACAAGGCAAGGATCACGACCAACGCTTGGATCCAGCGCACTTATACCCTTTCAGGGCGAACCATTCATCATCAATGTTTACAATGCCCTCACTGATGACACTATGCCCCTGGAAACAAGTATCGTAAGCAGCTATACAACATCTACTCACAGGCCATGTCTAACGCGTCTCCCGAAGCACTGGCATGGTATCTTCCAGAACAAGACTAACTGGGCAGACGGTACTTCATACATTACTCAATGCCCGATTCCCCCAAACGATGGATTCCAATACAACTTCACCGCCAACAGTCAGACTGGAACGTACTGGTACCACTCACACTATCAAAACCAGTACTGTGACGGTCTCCGGGGACCACTTGTTATCTATGACCCTCGGGACCCTCTGGCGTACCTGTATGACGTAGATGACAGTAAGCCTTCTTCGTTTGTCCGTCCGCATTATGCTTCATCACTTTGGCCAGGTAGTACGGTTATCACCCTCTCCGACTGGTAAGAAATCTCATGTAATTTGAAGACTTTACTCACCCAGATCTAGGTATCATCAACCATCCGGCATTCTTTCCCAAGTTGACGGTCCGGTGTTCTCAAATGCAACCTTGATCAACGGCCTTGGACGCTATGCTAATGGCCCACAGACACCGCTTGCGGTCGTCAATGTTACTCAAGGGCTACGGTACCGCTTGCGCGTGGTTTCCATGTCTTGCGAACCTTCATTTAACTTCTCGATCGATGGTCACCGGCTGACTATCATTGAAACGGACGGGAATGAAGTGGATCCAGTCGATGTCGATTCACTAACCATCTATACCGGCCAACGCTACTCCTTGGTCATCACAGCAAATCAGACTGTCGGGAATTATTGGATTCGCGCTTTGAGCGATGAGTCCAACACGTTCGCCGGGGGCCAAAACTCGGCTATCCTGCGATACGCGGGTGCACCTGACCAGGATCCGACTTCACCGCCTGGCCCGTACGAGCTCTCGTTCAACGAAGGCGACCTCCACCCACTCGTTGACCCAGCCGCTCCTGGTGTACCTGGAATTGGAAATGCGGATGTAAACTTTATGCTCTCGCCTGGTTTTAATGGGGTGGATTTCACTATAAATAACGTAGTTTTTTCGAGCCCTTCTGTGCCCGTGCTTCTCCAGATCCTCAGTGGTGCGAGAAATGCGTCACAACTTTTGCCAGCCGGAAGCGTCTATCCACTTCCTCAAAATAAAACCATAGAAATAAGTTTTGGTAACCCCATGAACGCTCCTGGTGGACCCGTGCGTGTTATTTCATAGACGTTATTCTATGCTGATCTTGTTCGTCCTTAGCACCCTATCCATCTACATGGTGTATGTATCCACTTGACTGCATATTCTCCTCTAAATTCAACTTTCCTAGCACGCATTCAGCGTCGTGCGACTTGCAGGTACCAGTGAGACGAATTTCGTCAATCCCGTCCGACGTGATGTCGTGGCTATCGGTAACAGTGCCACCGACAACGTGACGATCCGTTTCTACACGGACAACCCTGGACCATGGTTCCTCCACTGGTAAGCCAAACTTCTCAAAGAACTAGTAATGAGTTCATGATCTCGCACGCCCATGTTTAGCCACATCGACTGGCATTTGTCGCAGTACGTCCCATTTCTTTGCTTGTAGCCCGCTTTTCACAGTTAACACGTTCCCGTTATTCTAGCGGCTTTGCGGCGGTTATGGCAGAAGCACCAGACACGATTGCGGAGGTCGAGCAACAGGTGGCACCCGGTACGACATGTCCTTTTGTGCACGCTAGCGGTGACCGATTGTTTTGTTCCGCAGCGGAGTGGTATCAATTATGTCCTTCGAACCAGACAACAAGTTAGATGGGTGACTAACAGCTGGACAACTGTCTCGTCTCGTTTTAAACCGTGCCCTATTGTTTTTCTCCCTGTTCGTAGATGCACTTCCTTTTCACTTATCCCCTTGTGATGGTGTAGACGCGTTTCTCTTTTCTCCCGTGCGGATGAGAACGGATGTTGGAGCTGTCGGACGGTTGCTGTCGGACGGTTTTTTTTTTTGGAGAACATCTAAGGTATCCATTCAACTGGTTTATGGTGTTCGGTCCATAGATTAATCGATTATGTTTATTTATGTCAATGTGACTCGAAGGCATTGGCGTGAGCGCTTTCCCTAAGTAAACAGGTACAATATAGTGACATTCGTGTGACCGCGGATCGGGGGTTGGGACGGACAGCCAACAGACTTGCTCCGCAGCCACGTCTTCAATGAAAAACTCCTCCGTGGGATATCGTACGAGCACAAGTAGGGTATGTCGAGAATCGAGAGTGGGCAAGCATGCGTAGCTTTTGTGTCGTACACAATAACGCCCGTCAAACGAAAAGCTTGGGTTGGTTGAACACGAGTAGGCGATTGGCATAGACGTGGCACGAGATTGGGTGGGAGTGGGAATGGGAGGCAAAGCGAGTGGAAGAGTATTTTTTGACTTGGTGTAATAGATTATCTGGGTAATAAAAGAAAGTCTCCGCGCAGATGATCCGGGTAGAAGATGGGAGAGACTTGATGAGCGAGATATGGATGAAGAAATTAGCTAAGAAGACCAGAGGACGCTAACTGCGGACCGCGACTGAACGTACAAAAGCGGCGGTTAGAGCGCGGGGAGGATTGGACCAGAAACAAAAAAAAGACACGATAAAATGATACTACAGATGCGAGAGTAGACGCGAACAACAAAGAACGTGGTATCTAACCACTGCATCGCCATAGGCCTACATGTTGTCCAAGGTGGCGTGTGATCCTCGCAAATTCGATTCGAGTTTCGTCC
>JBBPJT010000282.1:0-32771 GCA_038088895.1 Xerocomus potaroensis | reverse complement strand
CTTGGGGATATGGTGTCCAAAACATCAATGCCCATCTTGTGATACTTACACCACTGGGCATGACCTTCATAACTGCCCCCAAGCTGCTTGTGTCTTCTGCCAACGCCAACACTGGGGATGTCCTTGCCCCCTTTACAAATGCGGTCCCGAAAGTTGTGATGAGTGCAACTCACTCCAATAGGGCGAATTATGTTCTCGCCGTATTCGCCAAGTGGAATTGGATGAACAAGCCAATGATCCTAACAACACAGATTATTCATTCTTGGATAAAGAATAGACAAAGGTCAGAGTCCTTTGGTCTAATACAGGGCTTATGTTACGATTTGTTCCTTTCCTTGTCTTCATAGTAGTTTGTCACATTGGATGTCTTCTTTTCTCCTTCTGATACAACTTTACCATTCCCCTGGATGCTATTTCCTTTCTAGGACCATCTTGTGGTATCCTCATGTTCCCCAACATTCCCACATTGTATGACGCCATGTACCCCAACATACCTCTTTAGTACTTGGTCCGTTCACATGTAGAATTGTATAAATACCCCTGCGTTTGTACTA
Organism: Xerocomus potaroensis; assembly: GCA_038088895.1. Classification (NCBI taxonomy): domain Eukaryota; kingdom Fungi; phylum Basidiomycota; class Agaricomycetes; order Boletales; family Boletaceae; genus Xerocomus; species Xerocomus potaroensis. The sequence continues at coordinate 32,217 of JBBPJT010000282.1, read as the reverse complement.
GTAGAATAAGCTAGTTCTATGCAATCTTATACATAGTTCCTAGTTTTCCTGGTCCTTTTCTAAGGTTGCTGGATAGCTCCAATAACTAGAAGATATTCTTCCATTGATATTGTTCTTCCTCAAAAGTGTAACACCCTGCAATAAAACTATTACTGCACTAGAAACAGCTAAGCTATATCTATTCAATGTGTGGAAAGACCACAGACTACCCCAAACAATAGTCAGTGATCACAGCCCACAGTTCACTGCACAAGTTATGCAAGACTTATGTAAAAGGCTTGGCATCAAACCTAAACTATCGACAGCATATCACTCACAGACAGATGGACAAACCGAGCGAATCAATTGAGAACTACAACAATACCTAAGATTATATGCTACAGAGAATCCAAACACATGGGTTGACTGGCTCTCCATCACTCAATTTACCTATAACAATAGACAGCAGACATCTACCAAAATGTCGCCTTTCAAGGTAACTAGATCTTATCTCCCAAGAATGGAAGTCAAGCAGACAACATCAAAGGCCCCAGTGGCCAATGAGATGGCCAAAGCGATGGCCAATATCATTATCAAAACAAAATCTAATCTACTAGTGGCACAGGAGCATATGAAAACCCAAGCCAATAAGCATAGATCAAAGGCACTGGATTACTCAATTGGTGATAAGGTGTGACTTAGTACAGACAATCTACACCTACTGCAGGCTTCAAAAAAACTAAGCGAACAGTGGCTTGGCCTGTACCTGATTACAGACTGGGTCAGCAATAATGCAGTAAAGCTGCACCTGCTCAAATCCATGTGAATACACCCAGTAGTAAACATATCCTGAGTGAAACCATACAAAGAATGAGAAAGGGTTGCTGGTACTCACTGGATAAGGCTTGGTAGGTTACTGCATAGATGTAGTAGTTAGAGGTCAAGTCTCTATTGGAACTCAGCATAGGAGTTCAAAATATATACTACATGCATGTGAACTATCTACTATAATAGCATACGTTCAACACATATTTCATGTTCTACTACACATACTTAAAAGTCTTGGGCATATCCAGACTATAAAAAGGTGTATGTAGATAGAAAAGGGACAGTTTTCTGACTCCCATCACAACTGCCCTTCAATCAGATCTGTGTCCAGTACCTTTGTCTGCCCAAACACTACAATTTGTCCCATTTGAACACTTTATTATTGTTGACCCAGCCAGGTTATTCACCTTGCATCTGAAAAGACTGCCTGTAACTGTTATGATTCACTCTATTTTTCCCTTATTTTTTCTTATTTTTCCTGATTTCCTAAAGCCAGTTTCGCTCTAGGCTACTTTTATAGGGGCTAATTACCTGCAAAACCTTCACCCATTAATTCTGGGCCAATGAACCAATCCCCTTGCCCCATCTTTTTACCCCATATAATACTCATATAGGGCTACCTATGGACGCCCCTAACTCCTCAAGATTCCATCTCCTTGGTGGCAGATCTTTAGATCTCCTCAAAGATAACTTATGCATCAAATATGCCATCTGTCATATCTAGGGCTACGCTGCTACTGCAGCAAGGACTCCTCATGCATATCCTTCCATTCTACATGCGCTTTACATGCCTCCTTATGCCCTAGCCCATGTAATCACTAGATCTAGTCAAAACCTATGTAAATACTCAGATAGTATATAAAGCCCAAGGAACTTGACCAGGGGACTCCCCAGTTGAGTTCTCTTGGTGTTCTCCCTCAGGAAGGGGCCCTAAGCAAGATAGACTCAGTCCCACTCTTTCCCCCCTCCCACATCTTGGCCCTCTCTCCATAGATCTCAATTATTAGGCTTATCTAGGCCTAGTGTAGAGGTTAGAGGTGTTTCAGTAACAATCAGGAGTATCCAGACATTCATCACACATAAAATGAAGTTGAAGTATGCAGGGCAGTAGTCAAGCCTGTGGTGGACAAAGATGAGTGAGATGAATAAAGTACCTACAAGACAGCAGTCAAGCTTGGGGTGGAGTGAGGAACAAAACTCAAGGTCTCACACTTGTGTATCTAGGTCAAAGACCCTAAGATCAAGTGAACAAGACTGGGGATATGCACTTCTATTTTGGGTTCTGCCTGTGGATCTTCAAATCTGATTTGACTGAGAAAACTCCCTCTTGTAAAGTATACCCTCAGTCAATGTATGGAAATGAATTGTGCATGTGTAAATTATGACTTTAGCATGTAGTGGGAACAACCAAAGTGTCTACTTGCAAGCAACACCCATCCAGTCTAGAAATAACAGATCCAGTTGGAGACACCACCAAGCTCACAGAGCTCAACCCCTACTCTGCCATGTGTTCTCGGATGTCAATAACTGTCTTAAATGTGGGAAAACAGGTACCAACCAGGGAGTGCACGACTAGATACAATAACCTCAGTCGTGCACAATAATGCAATGGACTAAGGTGTTACAGTACAAACAAAGACTCTTATATACTACACTATGTAAATCATATGCAAAAGTTATGGGTATTTGAATACCCGGAATCGCACTGGTATACGAAGGAATGTACATACGCAAGAATGCTACAAACTTGGTCCATACGATATGACGTCGATGCGCGACTGTGGCACTTTCGTGCACGCGCTCTCCGGTAATCGATCCGTTCCTGTGCCGGTCGTGACTGCGCGCGCTTGGAATTCCAACATTAAAATACACGGAATTTTATTATAATGGTTCTACTCCCGAAGCTTGATCCTGACCCACAGACCCGGATGACCCTCCTTTTATGGTAAAGCATTACATAAGCATAGGGCGTGCAATTATAGCTAAGCTACAGTTCTCTGGCTGTAGTTATAAATAAACAAGAACTTGCTGGTTATACGCGCCGTATCAGGGCTCCCGGCTTCTTTCTGCTTTATGCACCTAAATGCGACATTTGCACGCACGTACCTCGCCGAGTCTATATGCTCCTGCCGAGGCGAGACGGAAGCCCCAGTCGATTTACCGCACTCAGCCTCCGGGTACTAACCCACCTTCAGCTTCGTTCAGTCAAAAAGCACAAGGGTCGAAATCCAACAACTAGCAACCTTCCGTCATGACCGTCCCTCAGCTAACGTCGGAAAGAGGTGAGAGAGAACGTCTGAGGCTCCTAAGGGTCACAGGGATGCCATTAGTAGCTGTTTCACAGGTTTATTCCTAGCACTTGCCCCTGTTTTGTTTGCTCCGCACAAGCTCCTGTTCTTCTGGTCCAATGGGCGTGTGTCGTATCGGGTATCCTCGACTCTAGTATTCAGCTAGTTATCTTTGCTCAAGGTAAACCCCGACCGACATTCTGGGTGCGAACAGGGTGTGCCCATATCCAGAGGCTACATTCTTTAATGTGAAAGGCAAGTCCGATGAAAATGCTAGGGTACGTGGTCATGTACTCTATTGAGTAACTCAGTCCAGACGTTCAGCTTAACTACCCTGCTTGTATATTGGCATCTTCTAGATGTTTCGTTACGATATCGGCAGTTTCAATGGGGAGCAAGTTCATCATCTGACAGATCCAACTGGGGAGAAGCCAATGGTGGATGTTTTTTGACGAGAAACACATCCAACAGTACCCCAAAGGCACATCACGCTACCAATCATTCGGGGACTGGTGGCACAAAACCGAGAGACAGTATTCTTGGCATTTAAGGTGGACATGAGCCCGACCGCTGCTCGAAACGATCCGTATTATGTTGTTTGAACGAACAATGCCGTTGTCCTGAACAATGGCATCAGAGCACAGGACTGCACACGAGATCAAGCAAGATTAGAGTCTGGACGCATGTCAGCCAAGAAGAACAACAAGCGGATGGTCAGTAATGGTTCGGTGACGCTAGAGACGATGTGGGTGATAATGCCAAAAAAAATGGAGATGAGAGGCGCTGTGACGGGGATGAATCGATGACCTGATGGTCGGGTGACCGCCTTCATTTTAAAAATTGTGTGAGAAAAGGAGAGGGGTTTTGAGGCTGATAACGAGGCTCTAAGATGTCCCGGGCACTAACAAGGTCAGCGATGTCTGGGGTCTAGGCACAGTGAGATATTGGTTGAGACGATACTGGACGTGTGGAAATGTTGATATGGTATGTATCCTTGTTCTACAGCTTGTACTCGCAATCACATATCTGCAAAAAGTTTACTGAATGAAGTGGGGCTGTATGAATGGGTGTTCTACTTGACAACCCGACAATGGGACAACTCCTACCCCATATCAAGCCACCAAAGCTTCAGGGTCGTTTTTATATTGGTAAACCCAGACGACCATTACAGAAAACGCTGTTGGACGATAAGAAGTTGGGTCTTTGGTAAACGCAAACTTTATAACGATTGGACGATAAGTCAAGGGCGGGCGCGACCCTTGATTTGGCTGTACGCTACGATACTGGGCCCTTTCCCAGTTTGGTATCGCGGTGCTCTCACCATTTTTTTGTTGTATTAGACATCCGCTCAAATTTGGTCGCACATGATATGCTATCGCTGATAACAATGACGCCTTTTTTTACAGCCACTCTATCGGACGGGGTATATATCAAACCGTTGCATGCCTACGGCGAGTCCAGATGTTTTTTTATACTCCGCCACCTTCCCTTTGGAGTCCCCCAATGCAACGCCACCGGTTCACGATGACGATGGACTCTTTGCTCCCCTGGATCTTGTCTCCGGGGCCACCTGCTCCGAACGGCTGGTTCAACCGTCAGGGTGGCCGAGATCTCAATAGGAACGCGCTCGATACGATACGACATCGGGACTCCGCATGCGATACACCCTCACGCGACATTCCACAGACATAGTACAGGCACACATGGAAACCAGGACGCATAATCTTTCAACACATTTTGACAAGCTCGACGAGCGACGCAGCGCTGGTTTTCAAACCCGTGACACACGGATGATGGATATCATTGTGTGGATACCCTGATGACGTCAGCGTGAGGGATTTTGGCACAACCAAATCACGTTGAACACACCAGCGCAATTATTCCAGCGATTCAAATTACCTTGCCAACAGGAAACGGTTGGAAACAAAATACGAACGCGTATGCGATACCTCCGAAAAAAACCATGCCTCCCACAATACTACTCTGTGTTCGAAACGTTAATGTCAATTACTACGCACAGGACGAGAACTACACCATGAAGCCATTGGAACCTTGCAAAAAGTGAGTAGAAACCTTGACTTGAAGTAGATATTGCTCAAAAGGGCTAGTGAGGTGTCAGTGAGAAGATGGTACCATTCGCGGCCTCGCACACTAACGCAAGAAGGATGATAAACACGATTATTACGGATCCTATCATTACCTCGCCGAATGATGTATGTGAGAACAAGAAGGATGAGGTTGGCGGTCGATATACATGCCAAAATCGACAACAGGCCCTGTGGAATGCTCAGAGATATCGTGAGGTACTTCTTGCCAGGAACTCCCCATTTTTTGTATACCTAAGTCGCCCAGGTACCCTCCTGCTTTCAGAGTCAACTCTGCGGAGACAAAATCCGGACAGAGAACCCTAACCTGCAATACGCATAAAGACGCTCGGAAAACCAAATATGGATATAATCTACGCCAAGGGTCAGAACCGATAAGATGGCTGTGCCAATCCACAGACGTATCCAGCTTAGTCTGGCCAAAGTTTTCTGACTGGTAGAGTGAAAGGAGAACACCTGTCAAATTGGAATCCATAGCTATTGCAGGAAGCCAAGTGGGGTGTAGTCATGACTTTCCACGTGGTCTTCGGTGTGAGTACTTCATTGACTGCGTAATCTGGCTCTGAAACCACATCTGCCGAAGAGTGTCATCCCGACAGGTTCAACATCGATTTGGATGTCCACGAGATCACCTCTTTTTTCGAGGCCGTCTTTTATTCGTGCCAGGAGTGTCTACTTTTTTTTCGTTTTCAGAGGCCAACTCGAGATTTTGCTTGATAGTGTCAGGAATGAGAGGGGAATACGCAAACCACGACAGGCTGTATCGCATGGAGCACCGGTCATTCAAAAATGCCCTAGGAACGAACAGAGCCATAATCAAGTGCTATATTGTGCAGTCGAGAAAATGCGGGGACACCAAGGGAAAGGGGGAACGAACAGGTGAAAACTAATTGCAAATTGGTTATGAAGCGAAAATAGAGGCAGAGGCGAGCACTTGAGGTTGGTAGGGTTGATCACAACCCTGTTGTACCTCTCGGTTTCTTGTGAGGCCATGGTATGTAGCTCAGTTTTGTGAGGTAGCTTGTATGCCTATGCATTTACTTCCCCTCATTCTCTCGATTCGTCAAGCTTCTGATGTGCTCACTTATATACCAAATAGATCAAGGGTTGCTTACTGGGACCTATGATGGCGTATGAAGTCCGAAACAGGATATGGAAGTAGGTTAGCCCACTGTTCGACAGTCACACGCGCAAGATGCGCAGAATGTGCTACCCTGGTTTATTCAATATCATGCTGTACTATGTCGTGCGTCTCATATGCATGCAGACGACACCCTGGAATGATTGTCTACTTATGACAGTCATTGTAGAACCCTGAACTCGGTGCAACAAGCGACGAGGAACAGTAATCCATCACTATCTATCAACTTCGGCATTAGCAGGCACGCAAGCGCGGAAATTTGGGGCTGTAACATGAGTTCAGGGATCTTGCGCCGGATTGCTGAGCCGAACTCCGAAAGCGCTCAAGAACGGTAAGATAAGAGATAAGTACTGAAGCAGTTATCCTTTACGCGAGAGTGGACACTGGGGATGGATCGGAGATATGCTTTGAGAGCCAACGTAAACACAAGGAGGCGTCAGGTACTATCGGGGGCCCCACAGGCCCGGTAATCCAGGTCTTGATCAGTGGCTCACCCTCACCCTAGTCGTGATGGCAATCTTTCCACGACTATCTCGTCCCCCGCAAGTGAGCCAGTGCCAGTGCCACAACCAGCTGTTGGGTCTTCCCTTCTCCCCCCATGCTACTTTATCTCCGCTAGTATGCAACCAGGCCATTCAAGACACTTTTCACTCTACGTCATTTCCTGACGATTTTTCATGGCCGGAGGCGAACAGTGGGCGTGGGCGTTTTACTCGGGCCGTCCCGAGCTGTGACACGGTGGCCTTTGTGTCCTGGTTGTGACTACCGAACCCCTCCGCAAGTGTCTTATGGTTACGCTTGATGCACACCAACATCGGCGGTACGCGGTGCGTGGACGTATGGTGTCCCTATTGGCGCTCCTCGGGTGACAGCGCCAAAAGTGCTAACATCCCGGAACCTTTTTGTCGGGCGCCACAGGACACTCGGCGTGCAACCGTCGTTTATCCTTTAACTGACATAAAGACAATGGTTCGTACGAAGAGCACGACAAGCATCTGGCTGACTTGACGTCTCGAATCCTTGGCGGCTACGGTCGAGCGATGTGGAAAGGGCCGAAAACCACTTTTACCAAACTTGGCGCTTGAAGAGACAGTTGACATTTCTTGTGCCGTTTGATGCCTTTGACTGGGGGTTATCTCCTCTCGTCTCCAAACGAGCGGCAGGTCATGTATTACGGTCAGTAAAGAAAATTGTTGTTCATGGCATGTTGCCGGTGTCAAATGTTACAGAGCTTCTTTTCGGACCAAGAACGTAAACGAATACGCCATTCATGCATTCAATCGATAGAAACCATTGGCATGTGTCAAAACGACTAACTACCGTCACAACCATGATAGACACATATAATACACATAATAGTACAAGACAACCTCGACTACTTTATTGATCACCATTCCAGCGCAGAATGACCACCACAAGCAATACTTGCGCCGTTGCAGCCCGCACTGACCGTCGGCGGTCCGTCTACGGTCGCGATTTCGATACCACTACCGCCACCACGAGAGGCAACTTCGGCTGTCGCCTGCTTGACCATCCATTTGGAGGTGCCGATGACAGCGTCCAATTCTTCAGGCTCGGGAAGAAGCACGAGCAGGTCGTCGTTTTCTCGTTTGGTATCAAACGAGATGATGGAGTACTCCATGTCGTTGAGACAGGTTCCGTCGGTCAGTCGGAAGTTGCGTTTGTGAAGTGGGCCTAGAACAAGGTCCGTCTTGAGTGGCCATTTTTTTTTCCTTTGAAGGGAGGATTGGAAAGAACGTACAAGAAACGTAAATGTTGCCTTTCGCGTCATCACCAACGATACCGTGATCGAGGACGAATGCGCGTTTGTGAGGACACATCTGAATGTGAGGTTTGTGAGACGACGAGTGGGGGAGAACTGACGTCGGTGCCCTTTACCTGTTGAGTCGCAAAGAGGCCTTTGTTGGGAACGTGGAAAATGGCCAGTTGGGAGTCGCCATACTTGACAGCAGCAGAACTAGATCAACGGTGAGGTGGTATAGAGCCGTGAATTCATCAGGACACGCACGTCGTCACAGTAGTAGAGATATTCAAATCTTGTGCCGTGGCCAATTTGCGCCATTTCCATTCTGATTTTGGTGTTGCGACGGAGGACGCATCGAATTTGGCCTGGGGAAATTGTTTTGGCCAGTCGGCGGGACGTCGTTGTCCACGTTCTTGAATTGGCTCTACATTGGGTTGTCCCTCGTCCTGAGGCACATCGTCATGAGGAGGAATATATAAAGTGGCAGGAGATTTACTGTGTTGACGAACTGTCGGAATTGACGCCGTTTGACCGGATCCTTCACCACTGCGCTCCATTCGTCATAGTATGTTCCCACCAAAGAACCCATCTCTTTCTCGAGCTCTTCGCAAATACCGAGCTCGTCGTCCAACAAGATCTTTTTGAGTCTCTGCAAGGAACGAAATGGGTGTTGATTGAATAAATAAATAAATAAAAAACAAGGGTAATCGTTCCACAGACCTCGATTCCCCCCTCGAACTGTTCAACCCAGCGTGCGGTACGCATGAGTTTGTCCGCAGTACGGATGTAATACATTAAGAAGCGGTCGAGAATGCGTACAACCTTGGACGGCGGGACATCTTTCGCAAACAAGGTAGCATGGCGAGGGTTGGTACCCCCATTCCCGGCCAAGAAGACTGTACAAAATGAGCCCGTGAAGGATCGTGCAGGACCGACTTACTGTTCCATCCCTTGTCGGTGGCGATCAGACCAAAATCCTTTGACTGTGCTTCTGCACATTCTCTAGTGCAACCGCTAACACCACCCTTGAGCTTGGGAGGTGAGCGAATGCCTTTGTAACGTTCTTCGAGGTGGATTGCCACTGAAACGCAGTGTAGAGTTCAACGTATAGGAAAGGAGGAAGATGAGAAATCCACCTACGTCCGACCGAATCACCGACGCCGTACCTGCACCAGGTTGTTCCGACACATGACTTTACAGTGCGCAGTGCTTTCCCTGCCAAAACTTGGTTTCAAAGCGCAGAGCTCGATCTTGTATGATTACCATATGCGTGACCGCTCTCAAATCCTGCCATGACTAATTCTTCCCAGATATCCGGGAGGTCTTGCTTCCGAGCACCGAACAGGTCGATGCGTTGCCTGGCGTGCATTTCAGCATACTCCACAAGGATGATATGGATCGAACAATCGTACCCTCCGGTGATCTTCGTGTATAAATTATCTATGTTGTAATGTCAAGCAGCGACAAGGCAGATCGATATACTAATACTGCGCACATTTCTTTGCAACCTGTCCGAGCACAATCAACTTGTCTGGCGTGATCTAGGAAAGGAGGTGAGCAATAGGAAAAGGTGACTACGCTGTTGGAGCTTACCTCGCCTCCAGCGACTCGCGGGACAACGGAAAACGTCCCTAGCGATAACGACATTAATTTCTATAACAACACGAAAGAGCTACCAATTCGGATACCATCTCGTTGCATATTGGCCATGAACCTACGCGATACCTCAGCCGTTCCTTTGGAAGAAGTAAAACGAATGATCCCACCTGTCGTTGGTATCCTGATTTGCATGATGCACTGGAGTCGTGACGTGCTCATTGTAAAGCGATGAGAGGATGGAGGCTGTGATGGGTCATGAGTGATACACAGCAGACAATTGATGTATGTTCCAAGACGCACCTACCGCAGGCCTGCACAATTCACAGCCAAGGGAGTCCGCATTGACCCCCGCGGATTTGATAATCTCGACGAACGTTCTTAGCTTGCGAAGTCTGCATGAAACGAGAATGTAAACGATGCGGATAAAGACGGGCGGTCGGCCCTACTTGATAATGGTAAAGAGTTCCTGGCGGGTCATGGCAAAGTGCGTGCAAAGATTACTGGACAATGCATGCCCGGCCTTTTTCAGTTCAGCCTAAAAAAGATGATTAGGCAGTTGTATCGCACGAAAGACACCAACGACGAACCCTAAATATACTCGTGACAAGGGGCATGCAACCACCACAACCCGTCCCGGCCTTTGTCTTGGACTTCAAGCCATCCATGTCGGCTACACCTGACTTGACACATGCGACAATATCGCCCTTTGTCACGTTCTGTAGCGATTCAGGCCTCCCCATGCGATCACGACCATGAAAACATAATAAACTCACATGACAGCTGCAAACTTGTGTATCGTCATCGAGGTCTGCGCCATCTGCTTCACCAGTGTTACCGGAACCGACGATGAAGCGAGATGGCGGTGTCTCAATGGCTTTCTGGTATTCATTGATCAGTGACGGTAATTATACTCAATCGTCGATCTCACCTTCTTCTTTATCATGCTGACAAGCTTAACGTAGTCCGAAGTATCTCCGACCATCATTCCTCCGAGGAGATACTTGCCGTCCGCGGTGAAGATGTACCTAGATTATCGCCAAGACATGAGTTCGCGTGTACTAACGACACCGTAAAGACTTGCTTCTTGTATACGAAAGAAAAGGGATCCTTGTAGATCAGACATTCTACATCACTAGCCGAATCCCTTTTCTTTGCATGCGTTTCTGCAACCAGATTGACAGTGCCAACTTCTTCATCCCGGTCGACCGTCGATATCTTCCCTGTACGTACAGCTTCTATCTTTTTCACACGTGGTGACGTTGCTCCTCGGTGGATGCGTCTATCAGCAAAGTAATCACCGAAGGAGGCAACCTGTAGCTTAAAGTCAGATCAACTGGTCAATCAAATGATGACATGGGACACACGTCAACACCCATGAGTTTTAGCTTCGTAGACAAATCAGGCATGTTCTAACGAGGCGTGTGTTCCGTCAAACGTAAATCACTCATTACTAAATGAGCAGCATACCATCTGTCTGGGCTTGAATCCGCCCAACTCTGTTTCGACCTGGGTCAGGTTGAAAGCGAGAATGTCGGCCATTTCGACTATAAGGCATGAGCGCTTGAGCACGCGACCATACTAAAGTAGCAAGTCCACGCATACCTCCCGGGCCGATAAGGCCGAAAGTGTGTTCTCGCCAGTTAGCACACTCGCCGATAGCGTAAACGTCTGAAGCACTGGTCTCGAGGCAATCATTGACGGTCACTCCGCCCTTGTCCCTGCATTTCAACCCGGCCTTCCTTGCTAGATCATCACGAGGGGTGATCCCTATTGCATAGATGACCAGCTGAGTATCCAGCTGGGAATCATCTGATAAGATGAGGCCGGTCAAGACGCCTTCTGGCGTGGTCACTACGTCCTTTACAGACGATTTGGTGAGAACATCTACACCCATCGCCTCGATACGACGCAGGACAATCTCGCCACCTTCGTCGTCAAGCTGACGAGACAATGGGTAGGCTTGACGATTGACGATGGCAACTTTCCCTATGGTTCCCCTGGAATAGGTGATATTGATGGCACTCAGTGGACACAAAAGGGGCAACATACAGATCGAAGACCGCTTTTGCAGCTTCTAGGCCGAGTAAACCCCCACCGACTACGACCGCCTATTACGTTCAGCGAGTCAGTACCACTCAAAAATGATAAAAATCATCACAAACACAGCCACCCTTCACATGATCCTCTTGGGAATAACTCCATATGTTGTCGAGATCTGCGATATTCCGGTAAACGAAGATTCCTCTAGTTTCCGCTAAGCGTTCCGGGGGGAGGTATGGCGGAAGCGTGCTCTCGGAGCCGGTGGCAAGAACACAATAGTCATAGTTGATCACACGGGCTTTGCTCGTAGTGACGAAGTGAGAAGCGGTGTCAAGTGACGTGACTTGTTCGCCGGTATGAAAGACGAAACGTTCTGGATCCTGCTGCGCATACCATTCCACTGTTGATGGTTTGAAGGAACCTGTATGATGAGTTATTTTAAGCACACACCTTGGTTGAGGTAAAGCTTTTCGACGGAGCGGTGCTGAAAATACTCCGTCAAGGCAACCCGGTTGTATGCCAGGTGTGCTTCTGCGATAAAGAGATAAGGTCACTGATACATAAATTCCAGAGTCGCATGTCCGTACCTTCCCCACAGGTGATCAGACGATATCGTTTCCTTTCGTCTAGGTTGAGAATTTTCTCGATAAACGCTTGACGGGAACAAGGTAAGTAGTAGCAAAACTTCCTGGAGCCCATGCTTACCGATGCCCACCATGCCAAGTCCAACTACGAGAACTGTCTTGGGCGCAAAAGACGCCGGTTCTGGAGTAGGTTCCATCCTTGAAGAGTCGAAGCCAAGCTCATCATTCGCCACTGCGCTCCCAAGGACGATGGTCATGTCGCGACGAACGAGTGTGGTGAAGAGGGAGAAAGAAAGGCCAGCCGCAAGCTCAGCTGCTATTCTTCCTCAGTTTCGCTGAACCGGCCCTTGGTTATCTTCGTACGCCACAATTCCGACGTGGTCCGAGCAAACACCGCCCATTGAAGTATTCTTTCGATAGTACCTGGGGTGTTTCCATGTTAACTGAAGGCTTATCTCCGATCACCACCTTTTTGGAGGCCAAGACCAGAAGAGATAACGAGTCGGGTATATCATCATTCTTGAATGCCTTCCAAATTTGGTTACAGGGTAGCGCAAAACAAGACCCCGAAGACTCTGTTATCCCGAATATCAAATTGTCCCACGTTTTTATCAACCCGTTCGTCTGGACCCGGCAAGGTTTAAAAAGCCGTTGTTCGAGATCCAATCGGCGATAGGTCATCTCGGAGTTTGAAATCTACGCTCAGACTCCAAGTTCACGCGGTCAGTCGTCTTCTTTGTTTCCTGCTCCAACGTTTGCGGTACAAGTACTCGTGTGATCTCGCATCGTTTTGTTGTACCGCAGCAGTACCGTCTGCGATCACTGAAACAGAAAGCCCGAAAACACACTAGTACCTAGGTCGGACACATTCCTTATCTTCGTGACAGCTCACCTGTGCATCTCGAGATCCCCGTGCTTGATAAGCGGAACCTCAATCGGTTTTGCTGCTCAGGGATCGAATGTCTCGTTGCGCGGATGAAACATAAAATAAAAAGGCTCAATGGACGGGGGAGTACCTCGCAGGAACTGGGTCACCATGACTTGGGGAACAATCAGCCTCAGGCAGGTTGTGATCAACCCTACCAACTTGAAATGTTCCTCGTTACCTCTGTTTTCTCTCCGTAACCAATACTCGATCAACTTCCACCTGTCCGTCTCTTCGTTCCTCGTTGCCATCCTTGTGATCGCTTGACTTTGATACATACTAGGTCCTGGTTAGGGTTTTTTGTGGCCTTGTAAGTCCCATGGACATTTAATATCGCATGTCAGACTTGATGTCTACACAGCCTGTCATGGTTTGCGTTTGCCCCACTTATTCCAGATGCCATCAAACAGGACCTCAGCCTGACCTCTGCACAAGTCGGTGGGTACCTGTAAACTATATCCACCCACCAGCAGACCCACCATCCGCCTAGGAAATTCCAATGTGGTCTCATTGTGTGCGACGCTCTTTGTGCGCGCGATTGTCGGCCCTCTAGTTGACCGTTCGTGTTGACTCAAGATACATGACTTACTCTTCTCACATCTACTGCAGGGTATGGCCCGCGCAAAGTCATGGCTGGGCTGCTCGTCCTCGGCGCAATCCCCTCGGGGTTAGCCGGAACCGCACACACTGCCACCGGACTCTACCTAGTCCGCTTTTTCATCGGTATTCTCGGTGCGACATTTGTTACATGCCAGGTATGGACTACTGCGTTTTTCGACAAGAACGTGGTCGGCACAGGTAATCCATCTTCCTCTATTAACTTTTATGGCCGATGGACTTCTTGACAGCCAACGCCCTCGCAGGCGGTTGGGGTAATGCTGGTGGGGGTGTCACATTCGTAATCATGATTGCGTTGTACAACGGCTTGCTTTCATCCGGACTCACACCGCACGTCGCATGGCGTGCGGCATTCGCCATCGTCCCAGTCCCTGTTTTACTCGTCGTTGCCACCGCTATCATGGTACTCGGGACAGACCATCCCGCTGGCAAATGGTGTGATAGACACAAAGCAATCACCAGGGAAGTTGCAGACACTTCCAAAGACGGCCTTGAGAAGAAAGGCGGTATGGCAGAAATTCAGGTCAATGTTGAACCCGTGGAGAATCCGCGTGAGTTTTCATTTTCCCAATGGAAAGCAAACTTTCGAATTGACGCTGTACGGTAGTGGTGTTTTCGGAGCTCGATTACGCAGTCAGCGAACCGCTTACACCGGAGCTCGCATTCAAGATCATTTCCGCGCCGCTCACCTGGCTCCCCGCGCTTGCATACCTGACCACCTTTGGCTACGAACTCGCCATAGATGCCAATCTGGCAAACGTCCTTCTGTCGCTTTACAAGTCAAAAACGTTTGGTCAGACCAAGGCCGGATATGTCAGTGGCCCAATGCGACATTCATACCCGTTACTGACACAGGTCCCAGATTGCGTCCATCTTCGGCTTCCTGAACGTCTTCACCCGTCCGTTTGGCAAGTTTCTTTCTCCTTATTCTCTCAGACCTGGCCAACCACACTGACTTTTTTGCGCCCAGGCGGTTACCTCGGTGATTTGGTGTACAAAAAATGGGGTGTCCCTGGAAAAAAGTACCTCATGGTCTTCCTCGGTGTCTCACAGGGCCTGCTCTCGTTGGGCCTCGGCATGTACATCGACAACAACCACCATCCGTCATGTGCGTCCCCCCTTCGATCCATCGACAAGTCCGCGGCGAAACGACTGACGTGTGACGCCAGTGTCCGTCCTCATCGTCCTCATCGTCATTCTCGCGGTCATGTGCGAGGCCGCCAACGGCGTCAACTTTTCGCTCGTGCCTCACTGTAATCCCTGTACGTCCAACCGGTCTCCCGCCACTCTCCGTTTGGCTCATCATACTTCCTTTTGGGACAAGGTTCCAACGGTTTCATGGTCTGTCGTCCTTCTTCGTTCTCGTTCGTTGACGTCAACATCAACAGAGCGGCATCGTAGGCGGCATAGGATCCTTCGGAGGAGTCGTCTTCGCCCTCGTCTTTCGATTCCAACCCGTCCCGGTCGGCAAACCGTTCTGGATCTCTGGTATTATCACCATGGTACGTTCGGACAACCGCGGTTCAGACGTGCATTTTCACACCCCATGTCGTCGGTGTTCTACCCCTAGGCCATCAACTTGCTCGTCGCCGTCATCCGCGTGCCACGCATTTGACCATTGTCGGCTCGGGCTTGGCGGTCTATCTTCTTTCCCTTTCCTTCTTTACGCCTCTCCTCTGTTTGTGTATACTACATGCGTTCTGTATGATGGAATAGATAATGTGTGTGCGCCCAGTTGTATCCGCAGTACCGACCGGGTCACCGGTTGATGCATAAACGTATGGTCCTGGCTTCATCATCAAAACGAAAAAGGGTGTCACACGATGGTCGGTGGCGCACCCACACGCGAGACAGCAATCAAAAATAATCAATGCAATATCCAATTCAAGGACGAGATAGATCGGGCAGTCGTCAACGCACGCCACTGATGCCAAGGGGCCAGACCAGCCTTCTCCCTTGTGTCACCCAAACGACCAAAAAAAAAAAAAAGATTTTTGTTGGAACCTCCGGTAGGACGAATGACGCGCACTCGTCCGTGTGATAAAAGTCAAGTAAAGTCAAAAAAAAAAACAAGCGCCACATGAGTCTATCAAGGAAAAGCGCCACTTGGTCGTGTGCAAGCCGATACGTAAAGACATATATATATCATTCTCATTATCACCTGCCTGTGCCAAGCATCGGTACCGGGACCGGAAAAACAGCGTTTTCGAGATGGTGGTGTGTGGGAGCTTATCGTCCAATCGCACACGATCACATGTCGAGCGCTCTGTAATGGTGGAGATGGATCTCTTTTACCGAGTGATGGGTCATCGTAACCGAGTGGACGCAATGCGCCTTGTCGCCAGGCCCTCAGTCCGAAGACCGAAAGAAACCTATCGTCCAATCGTCCAACTGTATTGTTGGTGATTGCCGCCCGAATACGGGACCTTCGTTCCGAAGCTACTGAATAGACGTTCAAACTTGGAAAATGAAAAAAGAGAGGCGACGCCCCTAGACCCCTGGACCCCCAGACACCCCAAGATGATTGGGGTTGCCTCCTTGCACGCACCAGTTTATATCAATCCCGGTCGAGGGAAGCGATGGAATCAGCCAAAAAAAAAAAACACCCTCCAGACGGACGTTTTCCTCGTTCCAATGGCCACCGATCAACCCGACTCACCTCTCTCTGTGCTATCTTTGGTGACGGATGGCATCTTTTCGCCATACGACACGTCTTTGTCGACGCCCATCACTACCCCGGATGTATCGCCCAAGCCTGAGCCTTGCACCCCAGGCAACGAGGACTTGTTCGCGTCCACTTTCTTACCGGCGTCTCTGGACGACCCGACGAAAGAAGGGCCTACTCTCCCTCAAGCCTTTCCTCAGCTGCCCGAAAACGCAACGCCACTGGAGGTCGCAGAAGCGGTAAGAGAAAGAGCCCACATGCGTGAATCTGAAACGCCAAGAACTGACGGGATTCTTATTCCTTTCCCCCTTCCCCTTTACCAGGACCGTGAAACGCCCGATCACTGGGTGAAAAGAGTGAGCCCACCTCTCGATTTGTTCAACCTTGAACCAGACAAGGCTCCCCGCCTACCGCTTTCCTTGTTTTTCTGTGTTAGAACCCAGACCTCGTCCGACTGACGGGAAAACACCCTTTCAACAGCGAAGCCAAGCTCGCTGCGCTTTTCGAAGCTGTGAGGATCCGTTCACTACCTGAACTCTCGTATCCCGTTTGATACAGAAGACGTCTCCCCTATAGGGATTCCTGACCCCGGCTCACCTTCACTATGTCCGTAACCACGGTGCCGTCCCTCGTGTGACCCTCAACACAGCGAGAGCATGGACCGTGCGCATCCACGGACGCGTACAATACGAGATGACGCTCACCGTCGAGCAACTGAGCCAGCTCTTCCCCATCGTGACGTTACCTGTGACGTTGGTCTGCGCTGGGAATCGAAGGAAAGAGCAAAACGTGGTTCGCAAGACCCTTGGATTTAGTTGGGGCGCCGCCGGAGGTAGAGAGTGAACACTCCCAAGCGTTCCAGTACATGACACACTCACAGAGATTTTCTTGCTTCAGTATCCACTGCGCTTTGGACGGGGGTATATCTGGCAGACATCTTGGAGTACGTGAGGCCCATGCAGGGGATAGCCAAGCATGTCATTTTCGAAGGTGGTGATTCCTTGCCCAATGGTCCTTATGGGACTTCCCAGTCACTGACTTGGGCCACAAACAAGAGCAAGGGAATGCTCATAGGTGCGTGACTCCGACTTTTGGCCATTTCGTCGGTTGGAGGTTTAAGCGCCTGTTTTCAGCGTGGGCCATGAATGGATTACCCCTCGAACCTGATCATGGGTTTCCACTGAGGCTGATCGTCCCGGGCCAAATTGGAGGCCGATCCGTCAAGGTACTGTCACTTGCATCCCATTCTGCTCCCGTTTGACAAAGTACATCATACCCAAGTGGTTGAAGCGCATCGAGATCAGCGATCGTGAGAGCCAGCACCACGTATGTGACAATTGATTCGAGTCATCACCCTTAAACTGAAGTGTTTGCAGTTACACTTTTGGGTAAGAGTGTGTGATGACTGTTGAGCGGTCGCGTGTTCAACGTCCTGCCAAAAGGATAACAAGCTTTTGCCTACCGAAGTGATGCCCGATCAGGCACGCGCGGAAAAACACTGGTGGTATGATCCCAGGTCAGTTGACAACCATTGAGACCGTCTTTCGAAAGGACGTGACCTGACTGGTGACGGCAGATACATCATTACGTCAGTAGTCATGGAATGGAGCCCCACTTGTCCTGCAAAGCTGACGATCAAACAGCGAGCTGAATGTCAACAGCGCTATTGCGAAACCGGACCATGATGAGACATTGGTCATTCGAAAGGACTCGACGTCCAACGACTTGTATACCATTCGTGGGTACGCCTATGGCGGTGGTGGTCGACGGGTGACTCGCGTAGAGATTTCGCTGGATGAAGGTACAACGTGGCGTTTAGCAACCATGTAGGGAAGCGTTTCTTGTGCCATTTCGCAATACTCACCGAGCGATGCAGTGAATACCCCGAAGATCGTTTCCGCGAATTATGCCACACGGACCCGGTCTATGGGACCCTCGACTTGACAACGACAGACGCTTCATTGTGAGTTGCGAATGCGTGAAAGGCGTTCGAGGCGACTAACATGTATTCATAGCTGCTGGTGCTTCTGGAACTTTGACGTCAAACATAGCGCTCTAGCAGAGTGCAGCGCGTTAACAGTCAGGGCATCCGACGAAGGGAGCGCGATTCAGCCACGAGACATGTAAGAAGATGAATTCCCTCCCAACTTTCTTATTCGATCACTCACCTATATCAAGGTACTGGCATGCGCTAGGAATGATGAATAATTGGTACGTACGCAAAGCACTCGAATCGATCTCATCCACTCATCCGACAGCCACCTTCAACAGGTGGTTCAGGGTTGCCGTGCACAAAACGGAAGACGACGGTCAGATCGTGTTACGCTTTGAGCATCCGACCCTAGCCGGGACTGCGTCCAGCGGCTGGATGGAGGTGTGTAAACGATCTAGTCAAATGTTCCGGACCCACGACTGACCTGTCGTAGCGAATGAAATCATCAGGGTATGACATCACTAAACCGGTCTTCAAGAAAGACTCGTCAGAAGAGAAGTTGCCCGTCATGAAATCAGCTGTGGAGGAAATACCTTTGACGAAACCGGGCATCACTAGGAAGATTACACGCGACGAACTGAAGAAGCAGAGCAAGGAGCAGCCGTGGTTTGTCATCAATGGAGAGGTGTATGACGGAACGCCTTTCTTGAGCGAGCACCCCGGTGGTAGCGACTCCATCACTCTCGTTGCTGGCGAGGACGCCTCGGAAGACTTCTTCGCCATCCACTCGGCAGAGGGAAAGGCGAAATTAGCACAGGTGCGTGCCACGAATGTCACAGGTGAAGCCTACTGAACCATCGTAGTTTCATATCGGGACATTGGTGACATCAGAGCTAGACGGCTCTGAAACAAGCGATGAGACTACGGCCGGCGTGTTCCTAGACAGGACCAAGTGGAAGGACGTCAAACTGACGAGGATCGTAAAGATAAACCACAACAGTTACCAGTATCGATTCGAGTTGCCGCGTGACGATCAGCCGCTCGGACTGCCCGTGGGCCAACACGTCTTTGTGCGCCTCAAGAGAAAGGAGAGCGGAGAGGTAGTGCAGAGAGCGTACACGCCTGTCTCACCACAGGGCGCGACAGGTTCTATCGAGCTCTTGATCAAGTAAGTTCATTCTGCCCGTTTTTTGGAGACGTAGCTGACGATCGAGGGCAGATTATACCTGCCTTGCAAGGATTTCCCGACGGGTGGGAAGATGACGACTGGGTTCCACCAGCTCGCGCCCGGAGACAGTGTACAGTTGAAAGGACCGCTGGGATCGTTTGTCTGGAACGGACAGGGTGTCGCCAATTGGAAAGGGACCGACCGGAAGGTGAAAGAAGTTGGCATGGTATATGGAGGGAGTGGTGGGTATTCCCGACCAGACGAATAGCCAGCCTTTGTTTGCTGATGAGGCGTACGCGGCATTACAGGGATCACGCCGATCTTGCAGGTCCTTCGGAGCATCTTACAGGACCCGTTGGACACGGACACCAAGATATGGGTGATCAGTGCGAACAGGACGGAAGAAGATATTCTGTGCAGGGACGAACTGGATGATCTGTTTGCGAGACATGGTCCGCGTCGTCTGAAGATGCACTACGTGCTGAGCAATGCACCGCTGGGATGGACTGGGGCTGTCGGCCGGATCAACGATGATATGCTGGGAGCACATCTGCCCCGTCCTTCCGAGCAGGGCATCATCCTGGTGTGCGGACCCGAACCGATGATCAAGTATGCAGTCAAGCCAGGTTTACAAGCAGCAGGTTGGGACATCGACAAGTATCTGGTAGTATTCTGAGTCGTCATTAGACGCCATGTATGAGTATTATGGGCAAGCAATCGAGTAGTTGAAAGTGCGACACGGCTGTCACCGAGAAATAACGGAAGGAGTATTAGCTCATTGTCTCCACCGCATCCTCGTCCACCACTTCCCATCCGTCTTCCTCCGTTATCTGCTCCGGCAACCGCCGCGTCCGCCAGCGCACACCCGACGACCCCTCAACAGCGTCGCCCGTCTTGGCCGGTGCACCCACACGCTGTCGGCCTCGTGCGGGGCTCGCCGTCGTCGCTTGAAGGACCTGTGCGAAATCAAGAGGAAACGTTGGGGGCGTCGGAGGCGGTAAATGCGGTGTCGTCTCGTGCGAACGGCTGACCCACAAAGTGTTCAGTGTGTCACGGTGCAAAAGTAAAAAAAAAAGTAGGGGGGGCTGAATAGAACGCACCGACCAAGCTCGCCACTGCAACAAACCGCCCAGAGATTTCCGAGCGCATCGCCCGCTTGTGAGAGGGGTATCTCGACGCTCTGGGTATGTGCGAGATAACACACGTTGTATAAGAGCATTGCAAATGCTGTTGTAAAAGATGCCTTGGGTTCGGTGGGCACGAGTGTCGTCGAGGATGCTGTTGTTGTCGACGCTGTGGGCTGCGTAGGGGTCGGAAGAGGGGATTGTGGCGAGGAAGGCGAGGAAGAGGACGAGGAAGAAGCTGTGAGATGCAACGGGTGTCTTGTCGTCCACCTAATAGAACAACAAGTGTGCTCTGTAGGTAGGGCATGGAAAGAGACAGAACACGACGTACTTGGCCCAGCTACCGGATTCCCCACCCTTGCCAGCACCAACCCACGGCTGTCCGACACCAAACTTTTTCCCGCTCCACTCTGTCTCAAACGGGAGCTTGATGCCGAGATAGAACGTGAGCAGTCCAAGGAAATGGATCGTGTGTGTGATGACCGCGTTGATATGATCTGGTGGGTAACCTAGCACATCAAGTGGTGAAAAATACGCCCGGAAACAGAGCCAGACGGACCCTACGTCGAATGTCGCCCGGAACGGGCAGTATCAAGCCGCCAATCGTCCATTCGCCCTTGGTGCCCGCCTTGCCCCCGATCGGTGGTCGTCCACCGACCTCGACGACGTGAAAGACCTCGACGAGCTCCTGAACGAGCCCTGAACGCGCACGAGCCAGCGCTGCTGAAAGCACTTGCAACTCCTGCGTCTCCTTTACCGCCAAGCTCTCCAACGGCGGCGAGGGCACGAGACGCGCAGCAGACAGTGTGCGTCGACGTGCGACGAGGGACTCGCGCAGCTGCCGCAGCCGCTCGCGTTCTTGAAAGAAAAAAAAGGGACAAGGGACGGTTTGAGGGACATGGCGTGAATAGAAGAACGGTGTGAGACGTACTGGCGTCGTTGTCCCGCTTCAGCTTCGCCAGGCCTTCTGCGAGTTCTTCGACCCGTCTCTGAGAGCTCGCAAGCCCAGCGCGGGTCATTCTGGCACCCTCGATGGTTTTGAGTGCCCGGGTGGCCTTGGCGACCTGATCATCGCGATCCTTTCCAAAGTGTTGTGCGTGCAAGCGAAAGTCGCGTAGACTGTGTCGGCGTGAACGAGTTGCCAACGTCGCCCTCGAACTCGAACTTACTGGTTCCGTAGACAGTGTTCGCAATAAAACTGGCGCCGTCTAAGCTCACAATTTTTGCATTCCATGACTGTGGACTGACTGGGCTGGTCCTGGCTCACAAAGGCGTCGGCGTCTCGGTGCAAGATGAACAAATTGGGATATAATCTTTGTGGTTAACACTCCAGTGGCTATTTAAGACATATTCATCACTAGACTTGCTCAAATCCCGCATTCCGCGCCCGATTCACCTTGGTCGGGCGCTGCGTCCAGACATCATCTGTATCAGCCCTGCGCCAGACATACCCCGCCTTGAGCTGCACCTCCCTCAACACCGGACAGTACCGATTCCACGCCTGAATCAGTTCTTTCAGCATCATCTCCTCCGGATCCTCTGCGTCCTCCACCTCCATGTGCGACGACGCAGTAAACTTGGCATCTTCGAACTCAGCGTCGTCCAGCTCTATCCGATCGAGACCGTCGCCCCCGATGAACTCCCCGAGCGCGAGCTGGATCGAACGATGTGGGAATCCACGCGCGCTCAGACCCTCCGCGATGGCACCGACGTCCATTCCCGGGGGCATAACTTTGAATACACGGACGGACCACAAACGGCGCATCCGTCCGAAAAAATGGGCACCCATGCCCAACACCATTTCCTGTACACACACGAGCGCCCGGTTCAGAGACTTGGACAAGACAGACGTAGTTGACAGACCTCGGTGGGATCTCCCTCTTTGTACATGATCTCCAGTCGTTTCAGGCCACTGAAATGGTGGAGGATCGCATAGAGGATCTCGTCATCCCACCAACCGATGAACACGGAGAGCGTCTTGAGATCGACGCCACCGCCGCCCGTCTCGATTTCTTTAAACGCCTTTTCTAATGCGGTGAGACCCCCGTTGGGGTCTCGTATAACGAGTTGTTTCGGTCGACGTCGACCGGAGAAGACGGACTTGATGGTCGTCAACGGCCCTTGATAGTAAGAGAGGTTGGGAAGTGCTGTATCAGGTAAGCGAAGCCAGGGTAAATAGTTTCTGATACGCAAGTTAACGATACGGGGACAATTGACCAAGAAATCGATAAACGGATTGATGAGTTGGTCATGTGGTTCAGAAATATAGGACTGCCATGATTTCTGACTGGGAAACTTGACGTCAATCGTGTGAATGTGGGGAGAGGGTACTGGATGTGGATGATGGGGGATGATTAGCTGTGGCATTTGGGGTGTGAGAGTAGCCAAGGCGGGCAGCACTGCGGCGAAGCCATGAGGCCAGTTGTTTTGTGGTGGGTTGACGGGAAGGTCTGAAAAGTGCTTGTAAATGTAGCAAGTCCAATCGAAGCGGATAACACGGAGATGTTGGCCCTCTCCGAATGCCCTCAGTTCGCGGGGGTCACGACGACCCTGCAGGCCAACGATGGACAGTTCGGTGATGGGGAGGTCGCGGGGGTGAAGATGGGTCGGCTGAGGGCGAAGCGGGGGGGTGCAGTTCTCGATGGCGAGTCTGTCGAGCACAGGAAAGTGGTGTACAAAGTCATAAAAAATGTCTGGGAGGACCATGCTATTGAAAGTGAGATCGCGGAGGTTGGTAAAGGAGAACGTGTGGGTATACATGGCGTCCGTGACATTGTCGGATGCGAGCAGGTCGATAGGGCTGGCGATACCGATGTCGTCAAGGATGCGCGCTTCGTGTGAACGGTTTGGTTTGTGTATGAAAGTGATGTCGCCGGAGAGGTTGACGATGGCCCTGGCACGGTTGAGCTGCTCGATGCGGTCGAGATGAGGTGCTGCAGTGGATATACCGAGCGAGAGCGCGCGAGTGACAGAGCACAACTGGATGTTCTGCTGTAGAAACGAATGATTTCTGACGAACTTGAGTGGGTCAGACCAGACAACATGTCTGTACAAGACACGGATTCCGAGCGACTTGAATCGCTTATTAGTACACACGACGGACGCGAGGTCTTTGGGGCTGTCGAGTTCTTCAAAGACGCTGATCCACAGCTCGTTGGGTATCGCGCTCATCGTGGTCGTTGAAGTCGTCGTCAACATCGCCTTTTTCTTGTTACCAACTTGGTCATGCCACCGCTGCGAACCACGTTTGCTCGTCTACGTCGACCAGTCGCAACAACCGACTCGTTCAATGCACCTCTTTACACCCTCAAAGCCTTTGCCATCGCCACCACCATCGTCATGTCGACCGCAACAGCCTCAGTCGCAGGCGTGATGGCCTATCTGGATGTCCACGACGTACGCAAACCACTTTTTTTTACGATACAACACCGTTTGACTGTACCAACAAGGCGACAGAGTTTGCCACTCGCATGAGAATGTGGGTTTCGCACTCCATGCCGGTCTTGACAGCGAAAATCTATCGGCGTGACCGCGATACCGGGCTCACTCTGCCGCACCGACCCGCAACGTTTGACCACGACGCAGCACAGCAGCGACTTTCAGAGGCGTTTGACAGAGGTGGACTAGAAGCATGGGCAGAGACAGCCGTAAGAGAGATGGAGACTGAAATCGAGGTGGAACACGCCCACAAGCGAGGAGGCTCGTACGTAGACTAAGTAGTGGCTGTGCTCATATCTGATATCTGTGCCACTGATGGCCAAGGACAAACCGAGCACCAAGAAAGCAATCACAAAGGCTCAGAAGAAAGCAAAAGCCGCTCAGAAAACTGTCCGCAAGGAAAAAAAGAAAGCCACACGATCTCAACCGGACAAGGACGTTCAAGACGACGATGATCTCGAAGATGTGCTCGAAAAGGTGCATTCTGATCTAGATCATAATGACCGGTCACTGTACATCGCCTCTTCAGTAGATGAGACAAGAATGGGAAGCTGCACATACAGTCACCGAGGAACTCGCCCAAGGACCTCCGAGCAGACGTGCAAATGCCACTCTGACAGCCTGTCCAAACGGAAATCACCTTTGGTGCATCGGGGGCGAGTTCTTCAGCGAAGACGGAAAAGCAGTACGCATCCTATCCGTCCCTCTCCCGATACACTCCAACGCTAACCTACACGCAGTATTTTTACAACGACGTGGTTCGCTATTCACCTGACAAGGTCTGGGATCCAGCTCGACATCTCTCGTTTGACTAACGTCTCATCCTCAACAGGACGAATGGCGTAAATTCGTTTCCAAAACCTGTCCAGGTCCCCGTTCGGCTCACAGCGTCGTCGCCTCTCCCGCTGGAGGTGGCAAGCTCTATCTCTTTGGTGACGTTTCTGGGGACCATTCACCATTTCGCGCCTGCTCAATACGCTGTCAGGCGGCGAATTCTCATCCTTGTATCAGAACAGCTTCCATCACTATCGCGATTTTTGGATTTTTGATATTCCGACACATAGTTGGGAGAGGATCGAGACCAAGGCACGACCGAGCGCACGCTCGGGTCATCGGTGAGGCGCATCTGGTTTTTGTAACCGACCAACGTGTGTGTCGCTCAGCCACAGCTTTTGGTTGGGGGCATGAACAGGATGGCCATGTGGAAACATGTCATTGTCTTGTTTGGTGGATTCTATGACCCCGGATATCGAAGTGAGCGTTGTGCGATGTATGTTCGCTGGACAAGTGCTCACAGGAATTCTTCGTCACAGCCCAATACCTCAACGATACGTGGATATTCGACACTCAAGAGTACAAATGGCGCCAAATCGAGTTCAAAGAATCGGAACGAAAGCCTTCGTGCGTGGGCCTTTCATCACCCCTGTCCGGGCGTTGCTGAAAATAGACCACATGATCAGCCCTCGCAGCGGGTTCTCCTTCTTACCAACACCAGACGGCATCATTCTATACGGTCCGTTCCTTCCATCCCTTGCTGCGAGCACACAATCTGAAAAGATCTCACAGGTGGTTACTGCAAAGAATATACCAAGGGAAAACGACCCGTCGGCGTCATCCTCGACGACACCTGGCTCCTCAAGTACGCCCGGATACATCCTTTTGTCATGCACTACTGATAGTTACGGCGCGTAGAATGTCCCTCGATCCGGCTCTTCCGAACCCGCTCACACTCAAGTGGGAAAAACGAAAGACGGCGACGTCGACACATACGCCATCGCCGCGTGCGGGGTGTACGATGGCTCTTTGGTCCGCCAAGGCAACTGGGGTGCTGTTTGGGGGCGTCACGGACGAAGAACGAGGAGAAGAAGGACTGGAAAGCGTGTTCTGGAACGAGTTGTGAGTCATGTCGTATTAATGGGTGGGAGACAGCGCGTGATCGTGGAATGCAAGGTATGGATACCAGCTAGGCGGCCAAGGACGGTGGATCGCGATGCATCTCAGAAAGCCGAAAAAGAAGGGAGGTGGGAAGAGAAAGCAAACCAGAGAGGGTGGTATAGAGCCATCTATACAAGATGTGGATGACAACGAAGAAGAGCTGGGAGAAGACGGTGGAGAGAGAGAGGCGAGTCTATGGACTGTGCGTCGGTACTGGGTGGGCTTTGAACCTCTGTTTTCAGATGCGGTCACCGGCGGAGGCGCGACCCGCCCCCGAAGCCAAACAGGATGACGACCTCGATCCAGATGATCCAAACCTGACAAAGCCGACACCGCGCTACAACGCCATGCTCTCGGTACTCCGGAACACGCTCTACATGTCTGTCGTATTCATCCCGTTCCCTTCCGTTGTCTAATCCTAACACGCCTTGCGATACGTAGTTATGGTGGCATCTTTGAGTTGGGCACCCGCGAGTATACGTTGGATGATTTTTACACGCTCCAGTTGGATAAACTAGACCGGTTTGTATGTCTCAAACCAAGTGGAATCATTATTCCAACCGAGGCAGAGGAGAGCAGTGAGGGAGAGGGGGAGAGCGGAGGAGAAGAGAGCGATGAAGATGAGGAGGGAGATGGCGAGAGTGAGGAAGAACTAGAGGAAGAGAAAAGAGAAAAGGAGAAACGAATGGGAAAGAGAAAAGCAAAGGTGAAAAAAGGAAAGCGCGGGGAGACGGAGGAGAGCGAAGAGGGATCTACCGATCCGGAGGCGAGAGCCGCACAGACGGATGAAGGGGTAGAAACCGGAAAGGAGGGAGGCAAGGTATGTTAAGCGATGGTGATCTACCGATGACGACGATTCACTTGTGCGAGGTTAGGATGATCTACGAGCCCGAGCGACGGCGTTCATGGGCGTCTCTACAAACGACTCCACACGTTCTGCGGAAGATGCGACAAGTACGCCAGCACCGGGAGAGACACTGGCCATGTTCTATGCCCGGTCACGTACGACACACTCTAAACCCTTGCTTGACCAAAACTGACCTCCTCGCTATAGGCGATTACTGGGCACAGAAAGCCCATCAAGAGCACGCTCGCGGTAGTCGCGGGAAGCAATTACGACGGGATGGATTCGTGTTGGCCGAGGCGCGATACGGTAAGCTGCTGGTCAAGTCCACCTTGCTGTCATGTCTTCACGCTTACGCTCGATCATACCTGCCTTTGGCAGCGGAATACAAGCCGATATTGGAAGAGGTGGAGAAGATTTTAGCAGAGGCGGGGTTGGACGAGGATGAGATGAAGATGGGGGGTGCGACGTCGAGGGAGACGGAGACGGGCGTGGGTGTTGGCCAGAGTCGGAACCGCCGCTGAGTAGCGTCGGTAACCCGTTTACGGATCAGATTGGTGCATCTGGGGCGTCCCGCAGACAGTGAGCACGTCTTGTCTGGGGAGATGCCGTTTTCATGGGGACCTAACTTTTTATCATCAGCCCCAGTTTGCAATGTTGGATGGTGTGATGTGCGACTACTTACTTTTTTAGCCCGCTCTCGACTATGGTGAATAAGAATGCACAAGCGCTGTATCGAGCGGCGTGGAGGAGCGGGTGTATGAACATGCCAAGTTGTTCCGTGTCGCGGTTAACCTTAAGAATGAAATATCTGGGTCAATTACTGGGTCTGATCGAGATGGACCTGGCCACGAAACTACGGCCCACAAAACGTCGATGAGTGTTGTTCGAACTTTCAATCAAGTACTGTACGACTGCTTGATGGTAAATAAGCAAAATTGAAGACTTCTCGTTTCTCCGGTATCATCTCCTAGTGATCAAGTCTGGCCCGTTCTCCCCTAGCACTGACCACTCAAATTCACGCTCCCTCCTCACGCCCACTCTTGCCCCACCACAATCTACGCTCGAACACAGTACGCCGCCTTCCCCGAACCAAGCCCTCATCCCACTCACCCCCAAAGACCCCGAATGGCAACCAATCCTTCACGCTCCCCACCAAGTCGTTCTCTACAACCCAACATCGCACGCCCTGTCGATCCGAACGTCGCCCGTGTCTGCATACGTAGGCATACGCGTGCCTGAGCGACCCGGCGGTTCGCCGTGCCCATTTTGCCACTAGGCGCTTCCACCGAGGTTCGCGCAGTCGCAGGGTGTGGGGATAGACAACGAAGACGATGACGACGCAGTGCATGGTACAGCCGTACACACTCGGTCATTGAATTATTTCCAACTACTCGTGATTGCGAACGAGAGCTCGCGGCCGTCGGGTCTGCCGCTGGCGGGCATCAAGTGTAGTTAGTGGGAGTCGCTTGCCCGCTTTTCCCCGCGAAGCGGTGGCCGAAGGGTATTTCAAGGCGTGCTTCCAGGAAGAGTATTGTCTTGGGATGGGCGCGAATGGAAGTGTGAGGTAAGTGCGGGAGTCCATGTCCAGTTACCGGCGCTGAGTAGTTGCGACTTTTAGCACGTGTTGGATGGGAATCCATTGGGTGAGCAATTGGTGATGGCGATGCGTGATTGGGCTGAACGATCAACCTGTGTAGGACGCTTTGCTGTCAAGAAGACAGCAGTTGGGGTCGCATTCATGTCTTCTTTGTGCTCTGCGCGAGGTGGGTGCAGTCGTCCTCGATGAACCGCTGACTCTCAAGTGGCCCGCAGATCCGATTATTGGAAACGCTCTGACACAGAAAGATCGTTACCTATCACCATGCCTAGCTAGAAACCTACTTTTGGCCCAAAAGTACAAACGTTATGTTGGCTGGGATCGTCCCCTGCACAGACGGATCTGAAAACTTGTGGGCAGCGCGTTGATGCCATGAGCTGAAAGTGGGAGGTGAGTTGATCTCGGTGTGGCTCGTCACCCTGGCTGGACATTTGGGACGGCAGTCTGGATGACTTGATCGGTGTCCAGTTAGGAAGGCTCAGTAGACTACCCCGTATGCGGTCGACGTCCGATTCGCCTGCTGATATTCAATCGCGTTCGCGTTTCGTGCCATGAAGCGTGCACCACCAGAAGAACGTGAACGGCTTTGTCGAGAGATGGCGGAGAGTTCGGGTCGTCGAATCCCTGGGCGGCCGAGCCTGGAGGCAGTTCATCTATTGAGTGCGGAAGAAGTCGAGAATCTGTTTTCCAAAGGTCTTGCGTTCTTGATCGTGCGGGTCACTTGCGAGTGGATTCGGGTCATTTCCTAGCACGGCAGATCGATTTTGCATCTCAATTTGAAGCCGGGGAGCGTGCTGCTAACCTGGGACGCGATTTGGTTCAAGTATCTCGTTGTGCTTCCTTCTCTTGCAATGACGCCAACGTTTCCGTCCAGACCCCGTGCAGTACTGTCGGACTTGGGTACTACATCTCGGGATAGGATTCACTCTTCTGGCCTGCGTTCTGGGAACACTGGGACGTAAGTGGTTCATGCCATCGTGTTAAATCACAATTTGCGACTGCTACACTAGACTAGAATATGCTTCACATGAATCTCTTCCGTCGCTCGAGACGGGGCTTCTCTAGGAGGTTGATTCCTGCTCTTCTTCCAACTTCTATATCGGTATGCTACGGAGTGCAAAGCGAGTGGGAAGGGTGAAGTTGACAAGATGAACAAGCTGGAGCAGGACATTTTGGCTATTCCAGGGTAAGAAATATATATGGACGACGGCGGTATTAGCTTCCGGACCACGCCCTTGCTGAGAATCCGTGCGCCAGCCAATGCGCTGAGCACAGTCAGGTGGCCACTCGCAGTTTACTGATGAACATGCTGAGCATTGGTTTGGGTCTTTAGCTTCATGGTAGTAATAGTCACTGGGCCATCTTTCAATATTATCTCGTGGAGAACTTATAAGTATTGGTGCATGTTCAATATGATCATGAGTGATGGATCTCAACTCTGTCCAGTATTTCCTGCCCTGAACGCATCCATCGTACCAATTGTACACCTTTTCTTTCCCGAGACCGCTGGTCGTCCACTTGAGGGTGCGTTCGCATGTTGTAGACGTCGGTGGTTCCCTGACGAACGCTGTGACAGAACACGGAGGTTGTATTTGCCTTGGCCTACAGCAAGGGTGTTTCGCCGGTCGCTGTTCACTACGGAAAGACATACCTCCCGCTGGGTCACTCGAAGCGGATAGAATTCTGGGGATCTAGAATAGTGAGACGGATAGACAGCAATTAGGTCAATGATCCCGACTAGATATGCCCATTCATACGTATGATCAAGTGTTAGTGGTTGGTAGTGCGGTGCGCGCCTGTCTTTTGCACTCTCGTTCGAAAGCTGTTATACTATCGCGCCCTTGATAGTCCCGTACTACGCCACTAGTCTCTCCAGAAGCATTAACAGGGCAGCGCGATAGAGAGAGGCTAGGCGATGTAGCTCAGATTTGCATCCACCAAGCCGAGCGGCACCTTTGTGATGGCGACGTGAGTCTGTCAGACAGGAAGGACGGGGTATGAACGCACGGGTCCAACCGTGTTGCTGTCTCGCGTACAAAACGGCTCTTCACCATCAATCCAGATATGGCCCTGAAGAGCGCGAACCTCTGGGACGGGACGGCGCAGTAGCGTCTGTACGGTGTCATTTCCGACGGCGACGACGCGCTTGACGATCACTTGAGAGACGATGTCCCCGCAAGAGATGGGATGACCTACGCGGAGGGTGTAGCGTCAAAGAGGACGATATTGTTCGAGCGCGACGTATCTGTGTTTGGCAATATAAGTCAAGTCAACAAAGTGAAGTGACACTTGCGGGCACGGCGGCAGACTTTGGAGAGACGCAGAGCGAATTTCGAGCATTTTGCGATGGCTTTCTAGCGCTACCTAGGCCACCAATTATGGCCCTTGTAGGGTAACCCAGTGAAAAAGCGGGCTATGGCGTCAGATGTTGTCGTATGTGTTAACCTATGTCCCTATGTGTGCCCTATGTGTGAATATGCCACCCAATGTGCAATGACACCTATGGGGAAATATGAATTGGCTTCACCAACTCCATCCATCCATTGTGCACGTCGCGTTCTTTGACATGTGTAATGTAATGTTTCCGTGTTGTCTCTGCTTAGTGTTACTGCACATGTCTACGTTACTCACTTAGGTTATCTTTTCACACACGTCGCTCACCTTGTCTCGCCGCGTCACCAGTGCTTCTTTCCTTCGTTCCACTCGTCCGACTGCATGCTGCCAGTGGCCCAGGCCTAAGCCTGAAGCTGTACCTTCTCAAGTTCAATCTACTGTGCCAGCTCTCGCTGGAATGAAGAGAGGGCCCCAAGAACTTGTTGTAGATGGTGGTCTTGGCTCTCGTTGCGTTCATTTGGTCCATTCCGGCGCATATATGCTAATCTTTCCTCAATGAGGCACTCAAATCCCCAATCACCAAGCTGATTGAGCTCACCTCAAGGTTACTCTCCTGTCCCCTCTCTCCCTTGTACTCACTCTTCTGAATGTTCCAGATCATGAACTCGGATCCCTCCTCCACCGCCCGCCTACCATAATGAAACCTCTCCTAATCCATTAAGTCCTCAACAATCCAGGTGTGATTCACAACCAGAGCATGAGCACAGCTCACTTCTAATGCCCCTGTCCAGATCCTAACTATCAATCCTTTTTCAGGCTAAGGAGAGCATCTAGTCGAAGAGCTTAGTGGACACTGTCAGGAAACGACCAGGGACTGCATGTCCACGAGCAAGACAGCCTTCGCAGGACTATGGAAAACATCCCTGATCAATCCGGACTCGAAAACGCATTCACATGCCCCCTTACACTCGTCTCCACCCTAGGCTTTTGGACCTCTCCTAACAAAATCAATGGTGCGCTCAAGAGCAAGATCGACTCTGCATCACACGTACCCTTGGCTTTGTCCGAGCCAGGGGGCCTTGGCCTATGCAACATGCACCGACGTCGGCATCGGATGGGTGACCACATGTACGTCTAGGTCTGCAGTCTTGGAGTGTATTGGGACAACGAACAGCGATAGCATATGGTCACATAGAACTGCATAGATATGCTATGCATTGTGGTAGCTAGAAATTCATAGGATTGGATATGTATTCTGGGGTGAACTCATTGGCAAATGCAAGCTATGGGCAGCTATGAATGGC
>JBBPJT010000281.1:0-32904 GCA_038088895.1 Xerocomus potaroensis | reverse complement strand
TGGTGATGGTGATGGTGATAATGATGGTGATGGAGGATTAGAAGCAGCTTGTTGTCTTTCTTGATCCTGCTCATATTGTTCTGCAAAGTCCTGACTATATTCTTCTGAAGCCTCTGAAAGCAAGGCTTGAGAAAGCTGTCTAATTTGCTCAATAGAATGATATTCTTGATTCATATGTTGCATCTCTTGTTGATATCTAGCCTCTTGTTGCATCCTAAGCAATCTCTGATGTTCTCTCTCCTATTAATATAAATAAAATCAGTTGAAGCTTCTTATTTGATCTCTAATACTCTATATTTACCTGTTGTTGTAATGCTTGTTGTTGCTCCTCAAGCAATCTCTGCTGATATAATCTTTGCTGATGCTGTATATGTTGTTGCATTTCCAAGTATCTTTGATTTTCCAGCTCTTGTTGATGCAACTGTTGTATTTGATATTCATGAACCATAAGATGATGTTGCTCCTGCAATCTTTGTTCCTCTGCAAGCCTTTGCTGCTCCATGACTTGTCTTTGCCTTTCCTCATGCTGCCATTGAATAAAGTACTGGTGGTCTTGCTCTTGTTGCTGATGTTCTATAAGCATTTGTCTAGTTTGTTGAACATAATCTTGTTCTAGCAAAGCCCTATTATATCTTTGTTCATCCTGCTCCACTTGAAAATTAATGGTATGTTGATATCTTTGTGGATCAGGAGATGGTAAAGGTAGTGGATTAGAAGGACCAGCTTGTATAGAAGATGTATGTGTAGATATAGTAGATGGATTTTGCCTGTGGTTTCGTCTACGATTTCTTCGCTGCTGATGATCTTGCTGAAATTGTTCATGCAAGCGAGCAGTATAATCTATCCTATTTTCCATAGTTGGTCTAGCTTGTAAGGATAAAGCTTCAATTCTATTGCAATAGATTTGCTGAGTATCATGATAAGCAATTTGATGGCATGGTATACCAGGATAATGGTAAACAGGAACAGGAGGATGATTCTAAATTTTATTAGTCAATTAAATTATTATTAAGATAAGCAAATAACTTACAGAATATGGCAAACGTCTTGATGGGGGAGAGCCTAGCAGATTTTCACGCTGAATATGATCAGCAGAGCGAGCAGCCTGTTGAGCACGTTGAGGAGAAGTAGGAGGAGTAGTCCTAATAAAATATTACATATGTTAAAATCAAATCTTAAATATAGACTCACATATTTGAAGCAAAGTAGGCTTAAGGTTTAAAAAAGATTTTAGTTTAAAAGTCCAAGAGAAATCCAGTAGAGATCCAAGTCCAGAAGTCCAAGAAAGATCCAGGTCCAAAAATCCAAAAAGAGTTCAAGTTTAAAGGCAAGTCTTCAGAAAGAAAGTCAAGGATGCACACCACTCCCTTTATTTTGCTAAGTGTGCCAGTAGTTTACTAAACGGCAACCAGGGCAGAAGTATGACAGAGCTAAAAGCAAAAAGCCTGAGATAAAAAAAAACAGTAGGTGAAAGAAGAAAAGACAGAAGCAAGGTCTGCCAAACTTCAAGCACTTTCTGTTAAATCTCTACTCTGTGGTGTTATCAGAGGTCCCAGCCCTAAAAGGGTTTAGCAACCAGCGAACACACAGAGTTGAATCTGTGAAGCCAGGTAGTAGAGACTATGATTAAAAGAAATGTCTTTAAAAAAAAGACAAATCTAACACCTCTTTCCACAGCTGGGTCTCACAACAGCACACCTAGGTAAAATAAATTTGGGGTGCCTAATCCAAGAACTTACTTTCACAGGATCTGTAAAGAAAAAACCTATACATATTTTAATAATTTTTTTAGTGATATTCAAGTAAGAAACAAAAAAAGCATACCTGCAATAAAGCACTGCAATTGATCCTCTACTATAAACTGTCATATTCCTTATATATAAATATAATATGACAACTTACCAATATATATATATATGACTTACAGGTATGGTGTAAAAGGGATTTCCAATCCAATCTGGGGCAGTGTGATTTTTTGGTGAATTTTCCAAAAATTTCTGGATTTTTATTGGGGCCAGAAAAGCCAGAAAAGCTGGTGGTGAGTGTTCAAGAGAGAAAAGAACCAGGGCCCTATCAACGAAGAAGAGTCAGTGAGTCACTATGTCACCCATAAAAGGTATCCCATGTGCTTGAGGCGAGCAAGGCGAAAGTAGCGATATAGCCGAATAATCGTGAGGAACGCGAAATAGCCGATTGAAGCGTCGGAAATCGGTGATCGTCACACATCGTCCGTTGGGGGCAGTGAGGTCACACAGGTCACGTCACACGTCGCCTGTTAATATTTTAGATTGTCAAAATACCTGGAAAAATGGTGCATTTAAGGCATGCGAGGTACTGTTTGAATGTAATTAAATTTTTAATGGATCAGAAACCACACTAGCAGTAGTACAAAACCTTCCTTATGGCCTCCAGAGCATAAATATGCTCATCACCAGAAGGTGTGCCATGCCAGTAACATACTGGGAGGGTACTGTATTTGTATGTATACCATGTCTTATCAAACAATCTTATCATAAAATTAGTCAGCATGAATGCACAACCATAAATTGTCTGCTAGATACAATTTTACAGTATAGTTCTAGGTTTAAAATGGTTTGTCAATGGGGGTGAGGGTGGCACATCCAGTGCTTAACCACAACAATAAATTATCCTGATGTCACACTTGGTGTCACAAACTTGTTTATATAAGCTAGATATACCATCTTTGGACTGATGCAAGTCTGAAATAAACACACCTTACAACTTCACAGCAGCACAGATCAACACCATTCTTTTTTAGGATATACTTTTGATACTGGAGATTGTATTTGTGCACTCTGATCTACTGCATGTACTGTTGTTGAACATTGGGAGGCACCTAAAATTTGCTGACACAAGTGCCGGTGGATCACTGTAGATCCCGGACATGACGTACAAATTCATCACTTCCCTAGCATTATGAAAGCTTGCCATGGCTAAGGGCGGGAACACTGAGGGATCGGGCGAGACAGAACTTGACCACGATCTATTCGATGACTGCGAAGGGGGAAGACAAGGAGCGACTACTCTACATCTATGTGGTGCGGCGAGATATATACTAGAGGACACGTGATGTGTATGCCAATGGGCTTACACATTAGTGATCCACAAGTAGTGCACATGGAGCCATTGTCGCCACTGATTCCGCAGGTTAAAGTGGTAAGAACTAGACCGATCTATTTCCCATGGCAGGTCCCTTTTTTAGACCGATGAATCGATATATAACGCCCCCTCCGCGCATTGCGCCCGGGAATCCATCTTCCCATTCGTCCTGTACCCACCATGGCAGACGCAGCTGGATGGTACCGATTCACCCATGTCACCAAGAGTGTGCCCACCGGGCACAAACTCTACCGTGCTTCGGCCCCAAACTACAAAGATAAAGATAAGGATCAAAATGTTACACAGGCAGCCGTCGACTTCCTTGTCAAGGAAGGGATCGACAGCATCATCAGTTACAACGAATACGAATATAAGCCCGAGGAGAAGGATAGATTGGCCAAGGCGAAACCACCGATTCGTTACTTGCATCTGAAGCTCGGGGACTTCAAACCACCTACACTTGCCCAACTCAAGCAAGCAAACGACTTTTTCTTACAGAATAAGGCAACGCTAGTACACTGCGGCTATGGCTGGGGAAGGACTGGAACCGGTGTAACCGGACTACAGATATACACTGAGCATGGCAGGAATTTCCAGCCATTGGCTAAGATTTGGGTTACACTCTTAGCTAAAGGCGGAAACAACGTCGAAAAACGACGGCAGGTGTCTATTCTCGCAGAGCAGCGATGTCTCTTCTTCCCGTACGTACCACTCTGTAGAGACGGGGCGTATTTTCATTTGCGAATTTTGTCCATAGTCGAGTCACAGGCACCCCTGCCGGCGATCCGAAGCATGCGTTCGCCGTCATCAATCTCGCCACCGGATACTACCTGACGCTCTCCAGCAACAAACAAAATGTGATCGCATTCGCCCCAGATGAGGCGGAGACTACGGCCTCGATCCAGCAAGCAGTACGTGGTCTGAACACTTATACCCCCAAAATGCCAAACGATCTTCAAATATAGTATCAGTGGGTTATTTCAAAGGATGGCCAAGACTATACACTCTCGAACAAGACTGCTTCGACTCATTTTGCACTCACTAAATCCCAAGGTGCCAAAATTGACGATCCGGTGACATATGGAGCCAAAACACAAGGCAACGCGCTGTTCACGATTAAGGAAGTCGCTTCGGGCGAAAAAGGGCGTTACGTGCAAGTAGTAGTCATTAGCTTTACGTCCACTTACGTTGATGGCTGTCAACGTTTGCAGCATATCTCCCAAGCCTAATCCCACCTTTGCAGTTGCGATCAAGGAACCGGAAAACGAGGTTCCGCTCCCTAACTCGGTATGAACCTAGCGATATTTTTGCATGACACTACTGAAACCGACACCTCAATAATTAGGCGCAGGCGAATGCACTACTCGCGACCAAAAACGAGAGTAACGGATTTGGGCTTTGGATTCTCTTGAGTGCTGACTTCAAGGGGTGATCCATGGGATGAACTGGGTCGTGTAAATTGTACGAGTATGACTCCGTCGCGTTTGTGGTCTGATTTCTTGTGTTCAAACGGTGAATGATCTATGAGAATCCGCATTTTTTTAAGAGTGTAGCTGGCCAAAGGGCGATGAGATGAGAGGTAGCCACTTTGGCAGTCAAAATCGCGATTTTTGACAGTGACAATACTTGAAGAAGCACTTGCGCGGACTCAATCAACCAAATGCAGGATTCAACAATCACTCACAAACCCGGATCCATACAGAAACACAACAGGTGGACTTCTCATCTCATAATCCATGCCCCCCCTTCAGAGACCTCTAGCTCACAAGACATGAAAATTACACCATAGCCTCAGTGAATAATATGTAGTATGGCATTTTAGTTGTCTATATCCACTATGAGACACGCTCCGTTGGATTGGATTGGACAGTTTGGATGCGAGAGTGGCCAAAACGGGTATGGGTTGAGTACACGTGACCGTCCACTGAACTTGACTCTGTGGTGATGTCTTCGAAGCGTAAACAAAAACAAGGGTCGAATGCATCCACTGCGAAACGGAGACGGACCGGTAATGTACCAGAATTTGGTGCACCAACTGCGGATGATGCTTCCCTGTTACAACCGAGCCATTTTCCCTCGTCGACGGCGCTTTCAACTCGCGTCCTCCCTCAAAGGGGTACTGTAACCCCGTTGTCTTCCCTCGCGGCTCGTTCCTTTGTAATGCACATTCAATCACTCTCGGAAAACCAACAAGCATGGGCTCACTCCAAAATTTGCTTGAAACGTTTGCCCGAAGCCCTAGTACCAAAGTTATTTTCTATGCTACGATCCAGCTGTCCGACAATTTTATCACACGGACTGATTGTCTTGGTGAGATCAGACTTAAAGTCATGACCCTATAAAAGCTAACCCTCCCTTAAGTATTTCTTTCGCGGACCGTCCCTTTTGCTCTCCAGTGATCTACCTGGGGTGCAAAGACACACGATCACTTCGATTGTAAATCATATTGTACTCAGGGAGCTTTGCTTGATTGGTTTCGACAAGTTTTCCGATACGGTTTTTGCATCTATATTACCTTCTCTGCCCCACCTTCGCATCCTGGTACTTCGGTGCGGTGAACGATCCTCTCCGCATAGCTCTCTGACGTGACCGCAGCGGCTGTTCCAAAGTCAGCACTAAGACAGCGGAAGCGGTTGGTCGGGAGTGCTTATCCTTGACCACTCTCAATCTCAATTATACGTCTGTCCCACCCGTTTCCCTTCTCGCGTCGTTGACTTCTTGTACCCGCCTGGAAGTGTTAAAAGTGGCGGGTATATCGAACTGGGCGGGTAACTTTTGCTACAATGTGTCAATTACATTGCTGATTCTCCGAGTGGCCATTCAGACCGACGCCACGTTTGCAAAGCTCCTGGCTGGGCTCGCAGACACGACTCTGCCGCACATGAAAAGCCTCAAATTTCGCCAACTCGGTCTATCCGAAACTTCGATGTACTCTTTTATTGCGCGTTGCCCGAACCTGACCCGCCTGGATGTTTCATTCACCCGTCTTCACCGTCTCCCGCCATCGACGGTAACCCTAACTGCTTTGGAAAAGCTGTCGCTCACGTCGACGGCGCTGTCTGGAACGGATGCTGTTTCCCTCATTAGCCCCATGCCTAATCTTCGGACGCTGTATGTTGGCGCACTCGGTAGCGGACAAGGCTCGTCTTCCTCGATAGGCAATATATCTGCCATGACAATGACGGACGACACGCTTAGATCGCTTACGGACATCTTCTCACGCCTGGAACACATTGAGAAATTAAGTCTTGTCGGCAATACCAAGCTGGGCCTCACATATCGCCACGACCCTCATGGCCCGCTCGCAGACCTCATTCGTCGCGTCGGACGAAAGTGCACGGCATGTTCATGAGACCTCTCGCGCCCGCCATGACGACTGATCGCTCTTTGCCACTCTGGTTTATTTTGTTAGAACCTGAACTTGTCAGGCTTGCTCTACCTTCGATCACACGACCTCTGTGGGCTGATGTCTGACAATACGACCCAACCGTGCAGACTCGAACGACTCGCGCTCAACAATACCGGGATCGACGACGACGCGGCGCCGTTCCTCGTATGCTGTCCATCGCTCTCCGTGCTCGAAGTCGCAGGGACCCGATTCACAAGTCCGTCTCTGTTCATTCACAACGGCCGGCGGTTTTGTTTTTGCTCGAGAGAGGGGCGTATCCGCTCACCACGCGTCGTTCTACCTAGGTCACGGCTTGTTTTCCATCGTGGACGCCTGCCCGAATTTGGAAAAGCTCGATCTGACGAGCTGTCGCGGGATTCGGGTGGCCGACCGACGTCGGTTTTTCGAGGTGTGTCACTCGGTGACGACGGTCCGAGTTCGCTTGGCAGGGGGTTTCGTGTTGTAGCTGACCGACGGCGGTCCGTCCGCGGACAGGCATGGGAGGCTGAACGGAAGGACGGTGTGAGGCGATGAATGGCTGCGCTCGGTATTCGTGGGGGGAATGGGAGGGAATGAGGACGTGCGTTGAAAAGTGTAACGTATGTTTGGTTGTCGTCGTGATTGTTGGTTAGCCAACCGTGCTCAGCGCGAGAGCCGCATTTGGCCATAGTAGCGCAAGCACAGATCAGAAAGATAAGACATTTGCCGCTCAAAGCGTTCGTCCCGTCCCCGTTTGTGCACCGTTCCCAGCCAGTTCTGAAAACTACTCAGGGACACCATGGCGACACGGACAATAAAAGCCTATTTTTTTGCCTCCGCAACTGATCACGCACTTGATCCCGGCCCTACCGTGGCAATACGTCATGTCGTTTACCAATGATCGGCCGCAGGCGGCGGACTCATCACATCTCATTGAACCGGTATTCTAATTAGAACAGCGTGTATATTGTTCGGAAAGCCTATGATACGCAGGAAGCGCCTTGTACTAGTCTATGCACATAAATAACAGCAATTGCGACAAGAAAAAAAGAGATGCGATCGATCCAGGTACATACCACGTCCATGTCCCTCCATGTAGCACGGTTACAGATCCTCCGTGAACTTACTCTCCGCGGGTGCAGGCCCAGGTGCACCCAGGGACACTTCTGTGTGACTCACTGCGCTCTCCCCCGCATCGTGACCATGTTCGACATGTTGAACGCCTCTGACAGTCGCGCTACCATTCGAGTTCGCATAATGATTCTGCTCGGCAGAGTGTGGGAGCCGGCCCTCGGGTGCTTTCTCGAGCTGGCGCTGAGTCGCCCTTCGATACCCGTTCACCCGTCCATTCACACTCTCACCGTCATGTTCGTAGTCGCGATCCACAAGTGTTGACTTCCTTTCTGGCTGAGTGGAAAGAGAGGCGATGAATCAGCGGCTGAGAACTAGCAGACGAAGAATGGAACACCGATGTGAATCATCAAAAGCACTCACCGTGTATCCGTTAGTACCGTTCACTGGCACCCCATTCTTCCCAGGATGTGAATAGGAAGGCGGCCCGCCTTCCTCATCGACAACGGCATCCTGATATATCTCCCCGTCCTCGTCCTCGTCGTCCTGCTCCTCTTCAATGCTCGATCCCTCGTCATCGCCCTCATCTTCATCCTCGCTGACATAGCCAACAGAGCGCACGGCAGCTTGTACTGGCCCTCCACGGTCCATTTGCTCACTTGCAACGAGGTACCTCGCGCAGAGCATCCTAATATCATTCCACCATTCCATCATGTCCTCACGGCTTCGAGCCCTAAAACTCCAGCCATGTTGTCCAGTTGCAATCAACTTAAAGCTTCCCGTGTGAATGCCAGTGCCTTCCTTGGTGCCTTCGATGTGGAACTTGTTAGATTTAGAGGAAGCAGAAGAAGGTGGACCAAGTGTGCAGGCGGGAAGGAAAAGGGAGAAGACAGGAAGATGCGTTCCGAGGTGATCTGGATCCGAGGAAGGGTATTCGTGGAGGAAGCCAGCAGGAGTGAGAACATAGTACGCCTCACGATACGTTCGTGTGAACCGTTTCTTGCGCTCCAGTAAACCAGTGTGCACAGCGAAAACACTCGGGTCCTCTTTGGAGGGATACGCAATCGTCTCTGGGTTTCTCAGAGGTGTTTCCGGATCAAGAAGGTGATCTGAACGGGCAGAGAAAGAGATCCACTCCCTATCAGGGGAAAGGGAAGACATGGCTTCGCCAAGGGCACGCCAATTGTCTTGGACGGAGGACGACATGCGGGTGTGCCATTCGTCATAGGTCTGCCAAGCGGACTGTATGGCACGAACAATTCCTTCTTCAAAATGAGCAGAGTTCTGTTGCATGATTATGATTGATTTTTGAAGAGCATTTTCTTCGTGCACTTGCTTCTGAAGTTGACGAGCAACAGCTATATTTGCAACATACCTAGAACGATGAGAAACGCATGCAAAATGGAGAAAGAACAACTTACGGGTCTGATTTGGCGTTGATTCCCATCGGTGTATTCTTAAAGATGCTTATGCTGGTAGCGAGATCCCCTATCATCTTGGCGGAAAGCTCGCGCTCTTTGGCGACGCTCGTAGCAAGTTTACCGGTGTCGTTTTGAACGTTCTTTTAAAATTAAAATGGCGCCAAGCGGAGGAAATGGGGTTGTCCTACCTTGATGTGCGCTTTTATTTCCGTTCGGAGCTTCTGAAGATGTTGAACGATCGAACTATCGATGGTACGACCAAGGTTGGCATGTTGGTCAGCAATGACCCTGGTCTTGTCACGTATGCTATAAAATATGTCCTATACTGCACATCAGGGCAAGTGATAGTGTAGAATGGAGTGACACGTGCCTGCAAGCCACCTTCTCCAAGGAACTGGTTTCCTGCTCGGAAGGGCACCTGGATGACCGCCTTGAGCTTGATGCATTCACGTGCGATATTATTCTGAACGTCTGCAAGACCCTCGAAGTAGGCAATAAGCTGTTTCACAATAGCTTTCCAAGCGACGAAGCGCTCGATGAGCACATCGGATGGTTTGAGGTCTTGAGGAGCAACGTTTTTCTTTATGAGCGACTGTGAGCGAGAAAGTGTACTTCCGTGTTTCGATGCCCGCGAGACCGATGTTGCACGAGATATGGACGCCGTTTCGTTGTAGTTCATCTTTGAAGGAGTCAAAGAAGCAAGCCCCGACGTCATATATAACAGCGTGACACCCATGTCACACTTTTATGATCACGTGACTCATGCGGCAAGTATCCAGTTTTGACCCCGAACACTTTTCACATTCTTCCGTCCACCATCTTTTGCTCGACATTATGAACGCCGGCGTGCAGAACATCATGATTTCTCTTGGGGCTATGCAAGGTACACAAAATGGCTATCATCTGCTTGAACAACTTGCTTAGCTTTTTCTTCGTCCGTCCAACTTAGTTGCCCGCAAGATCCCATTCGACGACCCGGTCGTTCTTAACTACGTCCGTGTTGGTTATGTCCTCAGTCAGGTTGCTATCATCGGCACATACTTTTTTGTCTCCTACAAGGTCCTCTCTCCTTTGCTGCACTTACTTATGTCTTGCGGTGCTGACACGTCATCATATTTAGATTAAGCAAAAGAACGACCAGACGGTCCTTAAATATGGTGTGTTATTTGCTTCCGAATCAGAGCTACGCTCATTGTTTGTACCAGTCGAGAGTTCTAACCCAATGGTTAGCCCTCGAGAACCTTTCCCAGCACTCACTTGCTCACCTATTCCCAGTCGCCTGATAGCGGTGGACTCGTCACGACGACCGTAAAAGATTATGATCTTTCCGAGACTTCGAAACTTGTATGTGCCCTCGATCGGATCTGTTTCTCGAACTCACCCTGGCTCCAGCTCCGTGGTGCATACCTGGGAATCGCCATGATGGCCTTCTTCCACCTCTACATGAAATACACACAGCCCCTCTTTATTCAAGCGCTCACGGGACTGAAGGGTTTGTATGACGCAAAAGTTGTTGCTATCCATATATTGGGGAAGGAAGCTGAAGGAGACTTTAAGCGACCATTCAAAGTCGCCTCATTGTTTGGTGGTACGCCCACCCATCCTCGCTCTACTATGTGCAGTTGATCCATGTTATTGCTTACAGCTGCTTCTGGGCCACAGACGGACGCTGCATCTATTGCGGAGGCAGAAAAGAAGATTGGGGCCAAGAAAGAAGAGTAGATGATCATGTACTCCGTTATTCTTGCTTTGATGGATGGATATCTTGGCCCCTCAATCCCGTCACAGTTGCACTAGTATCTTTCCATGGATTTATCCGAGAACCTGGTACCTTTTGAGTTTCTGAAGGTCCCGTGCAGGTACTTGTATTGCACGTGATATCTGCCATTGTTGCATCATCCGTTGTTCCTTATACGTGACAGATGGGCAGAGTGAAAAGTTAGCGGCGAACTGGCATTGGGGTGTGTTTTATGTATCCACGCTTGGCCAACATACTAGACGAGATCCCTCGAACGAGTAATTCCCTCACACTCCATCTTCCACCGCCGCCACTGAAGTGTCTTCGTAACCGCTTCCAGTTCATCAAAATTATAAAATAAACTTGTCCTTCGAGCACCTCACTCCCATCAATCGCAAAATTTGGATCAACTGGCGATTTCAAGTTGGATTGCCTCCTCTTGCGCTCCGCAACAATGATGGACTCTGGACCCGCTAGGTAGTCATTATCCTGAGTTGGCACCAAATAGTGGGATCCATGTAAACACCTTCACCAGGCTGTTAATGAGCCCAATATTTATTCCTTGTTCAGGATTGGTATGCGTGTGGACAGTTTACATCCTCTTGAAATGGCTGTTAACAGGTCACTGACTTTTGAGGCAAGGTATGTTCGAGCAGCATTTCCAAGTAGGTTGGGGTACACGAGGACATTTAGAAGATGTTTGAGTGGCTTTTAGTCTCGGTTTTCAATGTGTGCACCTGGTGCAATTTGGTCCACAGTATTTGTGCTCATGGTACCACTGATTAGATTTACTGCCGAGTCAAGAAGTTGTTTGTGGTCGTTCTCCTGGTGCCTTCAAGCTTGCACACATGGTTGAAAGGTTAAATTCTGTTTTCGACATGATAGAGCGATATTGACAGACGACAGGTCATGACAGGACTATTCTACTTTTTTGGCCAAACCCGTGTTCCTATACCTGCCAGGCTTTGTCGACAACACTCAGGTACTTGTTCCTCGT
This sequence comes from Xerocomus potaroensis, assembly GCA_038088895.1. NCBI lineage: Eukaryota > Fungi > Basidiomycota > Agaricomycetes > Boletales > Boletaceae > Xerocomus > Xerocomus potaroensis. The sequence goes on along the minus strand of JBBPJT010000281.1, from coordinate 21,190 downwards.
GACAGACCTCAAGACCATCGCATGCAGGTAAACTGCCATGATCATATGAGTTGGCGCGTGCTAGTCAACCCCGCTCGCCTTGACGTTGTTTCTGATGAAAGCGAACATCTCCGAGGACAATGTCAGCGATTATAAAACCGTTACGTTCACCCTTCAAATGGTTCTATCGCACTAGATGCGTTTCCTACTCGCAGCGCTGACTTTCTTGCCATTTTGCAAGTCCCTCTCTCAACCATATGTCTGGAAGAATGTCAAGATAGGGGGTGGAGGGGGTTTCGTTCCCAATATCATCTTCAATCCAACCAAGAAGGGACTTGTGTATGCACGCACAGACATCGGTGGTGCGTATCGCATGAACAGACATGGTTCCTGGACTCCACTTTTAGACTGGGTGGATAATGCACACTGGGGTTACTGGGGTTGTGATGCGCTCGCCACTGATCCGGTCGACCCCCGTCGCCTATATGTGGTGGGCGGCACTTCCACGTATACCTCTGTCTCGAATTATGACACATCGCGCGCGTACAGGCTGCTGGAATGTACACCAATTCATTCGACCCGAATGACGGCGCGATTCTGATTTCCAGTGATTATGGGGCGACGTGGTGTACCTCACCTCTACCATTCAAGGTGGGAGGGAACATGCCTTCTCGTGGGATGTAAGTCGATTTTTTTTTCGTTTCGAAACTAGTCGCTCAGATATAGCCAGGGGGGAGGTATTCGGTTCCCAACCCAACGTTTACGTACACTCACCCATGACTTAATACGCAGCGTTTAGCCGTTGACCCCCACAGTAACAACATCTTGTACTTTGGTGCTCGTAGCGGTCATGGCCTGTGGAAATCTACAGACTTTGGGGCAACATGGACAAATGTGACGAATTTCCCGAGTGTTGGTAAGCCGAAAAGCCATCATCGTCATCCTGCACCGATCTTTGCTAGGTACATACGCCCCTAATCCTGGTGACCCTACTGGAATCGGAAGCGACTTGACTGGAATTGCGTGGGTCACGTTTGATAGTACTTCTGGAAAAAAGAGAAAACCAACGCCTCGTATCTTTGTCGGTGTCGCAAATGCGGGATCCGATAACATTTTCGTGACAGAAGACGCCGGAGAAACTTGTGAGATTGTCAATGTATCGAATCATACGAGTACTCACCATCGAGGACTAAATTCAGGGCACGCAATCCCTGGACAGAACAATACTTACCTCCCCCACAAGGGCGTTCTCTCCCCTGCCGAGAAAGTTTTGTATATCTCAGAATCTAATGGATCGGGCCCCTACGACGGCACTCATGGCGCGGTGTGGAAGTACATCATCACGTCCGGCGTCTGGACAGACATCACACCCGTTTCAGGAAGCGCCCTGTTTTTTGGTTTCGGTGGCCTTGCAGTGGATTTGCGACGACCAGGAACGATCATGGTAGCGGCGCTCAACTGTTGGTATCCGGATGGCCAGATATTCAGGTCAACAGATGGCGGTGCGACCTGGAGCTCTTTGTGGTCCTGGACTACGTATCCGGACCTTGCAAAGCGGTATACCTATAGCGACAAATTGGCCCCTTGGCTTGGGCCTGACTATACGGTCACAACTCCAGGTACCCTACAGGTTGGATGGATGATGGAGGGTGAGTTTTTTCACGTTAGAAAGCAGAATAAACATCATATAAGTATCATGTAGGTCTGAGTATCGACCCATTCAATTCCAATCATTGGCTGTACGGGACTGGAGCAACCATTTATGGTGGTCACGACTTGACTAAATGGCATACAACTCACAATGTTACGATCGAGTCATTGGCAGACGGCATAGAAGAAACTTCTGTTCAAAGTCTGATTTCACCGCCGACAGGAGCGCATTTGCTCTCCGCCGTGGGAGACATTCAAGGTATGTACCGCCCCCTCGACTTCGCGAATTAGCATATCGATGTACTTTTAGGTTTTGTCCACAAGAACTTGAACAAACCCCCATCGGTGTCGTACACAAATCCAACCTGGTCGACCACCCTCGACATGGATTTTGCAGGGAACAATCCATCCTACATTGTCCGTGTTGGGGTAGGGTCCGACCCCAGTACCATAAAATGCGCACTGTCCACAGACGGCGGTATAAAATGGTGAGGAAAATACCATTTTCTCTTCAAATGTCATTTATCTTGTGCAGGGTTCCACACGCGGGGGCAGCCGGGCTTAGTGGGAACAAGGTTGCCCTCTCTGCGAATGGTGACACAGTCCTGTGGGTCACCAATAGCGGTGTTATGGTGTCGACCAACCAAGCTGGGTTCACGCCGGTCAGCGGCCTCCCATCTAGTGCGATCATCGCGTCCGACAGGCAGGATAACCGCATCTTTTACGCAGCGTCTGGGTCGACGTTTTACGTATCCACGGATGGAGGCATGACCTTCACCGAAAGTGGTACGCTCGGCGCATCCACCACACCCTTTCAGATCGCCGTGAACCCCGGCATCACCGGGGACGTTTGGGTGTCGTCGGATCAAGGCCTGTTCCGTTCGATCTGCCTACAGGACCCGTTCATCCCTCTGTTTGGCGTTGTCCAAGCCTGGGGCATCTCCTTTGGTGCATCGGCATTCCGAGACGGATATCCTGCATTGTTTGCGGCAGCGAACGTGGATGGAAACGTCGGGTATTACCGTTCTGATGATGTAGGATTGTCGTGGGTCCAGATCAATGACGCGGAACATGGCTTTGCGGGCGCGGGAGTCAATGTGGTCAGTGGTGATCCGCGCATTTACGGTCGGTACGTGCGGGACGGTGTTCGTGTGAGCCCAACCTGACCCACTCCTCCCCTTTGTCTGGGATTGGCCGTGTCACTGGTAGTGTTTATATTGGGACAAACGGTCGTGGGATCTTTTATGGAGACATCGCCCATTCGAGTAGAAGTGGTTCGTGTTGGGGCTGGGGTGAGTCTTTCCTAGCATCCATCCTCCGTTCTCCTCCATGCCGACCCGCCCGTCACACACGAATTTAGGTATCTGTTGGTGAACGCGGGCAATCATTTTATGTGCGTACAGTGATATAATAACTTTCCGGTGGATTCTCTACACTTGATTGGGGCAAAACGCGCGTAATGGTGGATGATGTTAATCAGGATAGATATGAGTTGATATCAGTATTTCTCTGGCCTATATACGACGAAATGTTAGTATACCTATACCTAGGATATCTTGAACTCCTCCCATCTTGTTTCATGTATCCAATTTACTTCGGGGAGGGAAGAGTGTTGTCTGCAAACGTCTTGAACTAGTGTATCCAATAAGTGTCCACCCTACCGTGCAAATCAGTTGATCCCCGAGACAACAATCGTGATCGTATGGATGTCAGCAGAGTTCCAGAGGATCGTGAATGAAACGGCAAACCCAAACATAGCGTAAATGTGCGAGAGTTGCGTCTGCGAGGTTTACGCTGAACACGCGAAATCCAGTTCTTCCAGTGGATCTTGGCAACAGGGTCATGATGGTATACACGAGCGCTCCGCCAAGTTGGTATAGGAACCTCGAACATCCATAGCCAATAAAACGTGCCATTCCTCGCGTTGATGCACATTATAAGTAAATCTATGATGCAATAGAGAAGATTGCATGCGCTGGCGAACCACGAGTGTCTATCTTCTAGTGCAACTTGTACCCAATCAAATGCCTTCGGCCTATTATCTCGCCAATCTATTCACACTCGGTCAGCACCACCACAGAAAATGAGGCAAGTTGCAAGGTCTCACCTTGAAGATCGTGTATGCCTCCACTGCGTACACTGCGACACGGCCCCACTCGCCTGTCGTCAACAAGTTACGCCAGTACTGCGGGTCCTTTGCACGTCCCCAGAGAACGGCGTACGCGTCGGTAATAGTAGCAAGAGAAGTTGGCGGCTGCAACCGCTCGGCGATATAGACCTGCTTCAACAACTCGCGCGCAATTTCGGCGTTGTAAATCAGGGGTTGGCGGTACGCTACACAAGGCCGAGGCGCAAATGAGATGCACGCATGTGCAGAACACAACAAAGGCGAGGTCGGAACAAGTGGCAGGACAAGTCCCCAAAAACGGTACAGTAGAGTCAGGCTCCGTCATGTTGGATGACGAGTTGGTAAAAGACACGCACAGCCAAGTAACCCTGCAGCTCTTTCACCGAGGGGACCAAGTACCCGCCCTGCGCTTGACAATAACCGCTGTGCAGTGCCAAGAGCATCCTGGACCTGTTTTGAGCCGGTAGGACCTTGGGAGGTGCTGGCGAATCGTCGGGAGGCGAACGACGGAGCACGACGCCAAGCGGCTTGACGGAACAGAGAAGTAGAGAACGTCGACTGCATTATTGCTCGTCGGATGTACTTTTTGAGGTTGGACTCGTTCTCTGTCAAAGACCAAGTCGAATGGCGTGGTTGAGGAAATCACTAAAAAAAGGGAAATAAAGATGGTATGGGAAATTTTGACTTGATCTTCCGGTTCTGGCCGAGTAATATAATGATCACTCACACTACTGCTACTAACAGATTCGTACAATCCCTGTCTATCGAGCCATTTGCAGCGAAGCATTATTGGCCTTTTTGCAGAATTACCATAAGTTTACGACTATTGATATGGCAGCCAACCCTCGGTTGGGTTCAAATTCTGGTAAGCGCCTATTTCACCTTTAGTGACCCACATAATTCTGGGAATCATGCGGTTATGCTGGCGATTTACACAACAAGCTCTTTGATTCAGTTATATGACATTCCGTCCGTACCTTGGACCTTTCAGCATCCACTATCGTTGCTTGCAAGAAAAGGGAGCTCTTGTATACAGATACGTCACTGTCAAATTGCTCTAGGTCCGCACAGCGGATATCACTTTCACAAATTTGGCACTGTCATCGTACATGGTGATATTCTACTTATCTGCATATCCACCATCAGTCGCCATCCAGGGAATGTTCAAGTGAGTAAGTGGTCTCTTTGAATCGTAACATCATATTAGTTAGCTACGTCACTAACAACTTGTGTTTGTGAAAAACATAGATCAGTTTTACAGACCCGGATGTCGCCGAACTCCATGCGTTATAGTGTGAAGCGCGTCAACTTGCTGTCTGGCGCAAAATCGCGCTTATGTTGAGCGACGATAGCAGGATAGCAAGCCAATTTACGTTGTGAAACTGACGTGGTCTCGCTCATCAAGACGGCACTCGTGAGTCGGTTATGGCTATGTGAGTATTCTTGCGATAGGACATCAAATGAATATTTGACCGCCAAAGTTGCTTCAAAATCGCATGTAACATTATGCGACGACGGTGATGAGCGAGAGGCGACAAAGGGCCGACCTACAGCTTGCAATCTGAGTTGTTTTGAAGCCAGATGGTGTTGTGGAGGACTTATTTTACAGGTGGATACTGTGTACCTCATTACCGGCACCACTTGGAAGACCTCCTGTCCATTCGCTATCAAATACCGCTGCTACTTCGATCATTGCGCAAGCCATCGATGGGAAATGCTGTACCAACATTGCTGCATGATGGGAGGCTGTTCTGATAGGCTCCAGGGTGTTACCACACCGTCTCCATTTCGCCCTAGCGCAAATATAGCGGTGACGGCTATGAAAGAAAGCCCTACCCTACACCCAAGCCAATTTTGATATATTTTAAGTGATGATCTCTGAATTGAGGCTTCAACTCCCAGCGAGGCTGTCCCTCTTCTGGCACAAAACATGGACGGACCTAGTGTTATTCTCTACAAAGTTCGCCGGTGCCCGGAAAACGATTGATGCGTGTCATCAGTCTTACCTCGGCCTTTTCGCGGTCTAGACAAATGAGCGCGATTACAGCAAGGCAACAATACGCCTTAACTTGGATGCGACTGCATTTATCTGGGAGCCTCAAGCAATCTGATGCCAGATGGATCCAGCCTGGACTCGCAGCAGTACGCTGGTGCTGCGCATAGGTCATGTATCACTGTGCCTTGTGCCACGTCACTTTGATGCTCGTGGCCGTGGAGCACTTCCCGACCTAGAACTTGCCATTTCCTTGCATTTCCCAATAGGTTTCGCATTTACTGTCAGCCCGCATACATATGGGGAACATGTTCCGTGAATACCGGAACACGACCAAATTGTCAGGCCTGTAAGTGAACCTGTAAACGACACAGCATATGAGGGTGCTCTGATCCATCGGCGCAAGCGAACAGCATCTTTTAAGGGGTTCTTCCATACCCGTCGTCCGGCACCAAATGGCGATGGCGAGAGGCTGGATCATGCCATGTGCCATATCGAGTATCGACTATCTCGCTAGGAGAACCAACCCCAGCAGGAAATGGGCATACCAAGCCTATGAAAAACGCGCGCATTGCGTACCTAAGACATTATCGGTCTTTGCCACCGAGCAACCCCCGAAACGGAACTGTAAAAGAGTCAAAGACGACAAGTCGAACGCGACCCGACATCAGACTTGGATGCGAACACTGCAAGTAGATTGTCAGCCTCTGTCCCGACGGCCGGGTCGTGGGCATATCCGAAAAGCCGGTCATAAAACTATGTCACCAATTCCACATGACCCTCCGCAGTCTACACCAGAAAGAGGTAAACTAGACCATACTAGGCTGTATAGCCACGCTGGATTGCCAAGTGCCTGCGTTTTAGTATACCCGTGGACGTTTCTTCTTACCTGTAGGAAGACGCGTGATAAAATACATACAAGAGAAACAAAAAGTGTGCTCAATACCAAGGAGCTGTTTGCATGTTGAAATGGAGCGCTTGACAAGTTCACTGCAGAAACTCCGAGAATCGCCAGTCATCGCCAGAGTCCCACTATGCGAATGAGACCTTTAAGAGTCGTGCCGTGGAAGACGATGCTCACGAGTTTGATGTGAGGCACCGCCAGTTGTATTGACTTTGGCGGGCCGGCGGTCTTGCCCGGGCCGGACACAGATGTCTGCCAGGCCTCCGAGTCCAAACAGATCCCCAAGGATTAGGTTCAGCTACCAGAGCAGATTCAGATCTGATCGCCGTGCCAGCGAGATGTCCCGGCAACCAACAAAAAAAAAGTCACTACGAGACCATCACATCACATCACCCCTTCTTCAAGCACGGTCCACACTTCCGAAACAGTAACCCGACGATTGATCAATGCATGGCAGTTATTAGTGTGTGTCATGCGTGAGCCCGCCTCAGATGAGGTTGGTCGTCGATATTGCACGAGGGCTCGCTCGCGGTCGCCCCCTTTCCCATCACGTCAGGACAAGTACCAGCGCCTCGTTTAACAAATATTCGACAACTCAAACTGCTGGTTGAGCACGGTCGCTGGTAGCGATATCCCTATCGGGTGTTGTATCAAGTGTCGACCGCAGTATATGTTCCCCCGGGTATTCCGATCACATAACACTGCCCGCATCTTCGCGCAGTCTCGCTAAATAGTACAGGCTTTCTTTCTTTCCCTTCTGTGTCCTCACGCCAACATGTCGACAAAGGGGAAACAGAATAATACAGGGGGGGGGATAAACAAAACCGCCAAGCAAGTAGCGCAACCGCTTAGATTGATCAGAAACACTGATCAACCCTAGGTGATACTGCGCATACCGTACGCTGTCGTTCACTGCTCCGTGTGTCCACTTTTTACCGACGTACCCCCTGTCCTGTGCCATCACACCCCGTAAAGCGGTACTCCCTGGCGGGCACCGTTAATGAAAACGTGTCAGGTGTCCAAAACGACAAGTTGGAATCATCCCACCATCACGACAAGCCCACGGATAGCGCTTCTGCATGCGCTTCTCGCTGTACACTCCGCCGAGAAGGGGAATCCGTCACACATCGCTTCGACGCCGGCTCCATCCACAGCGTTTTATTATTATTATTTTATTTTGTCCGAGTCACTTGACACGCCTCCGACATACCGCTCGATTTTTAAAGAACGTATACATGCCCATCCGAGGCCCTTGGTGTGTCCCCCGCGGATCTCGATCGTTGTCGAGTAACCCGGGATGGTTTTCCTGCACCAACCTCCCCGCCATCTCCTCGGGAGGTTCATTACAACTCCGAGACGTTCCTGTAAACCAAATCTCATCCTATCGGAGATCTGGACCTTGGGTTCGTATGGCGATGAAAATAAAATAAAATAAAATCCACTACGCGATCGTCGTGGGCGATCCACGTCCTCTCAGAACTACAACAACCGTTGCAGTGTGGAACAACGGACCGGGGTGCTGCAAATCGGCATGATTCGTCAACGATGGTCGGTAGGCCCGGATGACGGGGGCGATGATCCAGTCGCGGTGCGCAACGCATCAAGGATGACGGGTTCTCGTGCCGTCGGTGAAACCGACATCGCCGAAACCAGGCCATTTGGTCGCCCCGAACGCAACTGCGATGCTACCTCCGCGTCGTTGTCGCGCTCGATGCTTCGACCGGTCGCGTACGGCCAGGGTTTGACGCCACAACTTCAGCGCTAAACTGGTGCATGTTTCACGTGGTGCACATGTTAAACTTGTAGGTTCCTTGCGGGGCAAAGGCGATGCGGAACGGACATCCGTGTAAGACAGCAAGAATGAAACACGCCTCTTGTGATATATCACCACAGATGCTGATCGAAAACATGCCCCAAGTCGGTGATTAGTGTAAACTATATTGCCTATTTGTTATCGAGGAACAAGACCTCTCGATAAGTCCATATCAGTGCTTACTCAGCCACTCTGCAACCCGCTCAACAAGTTCCGCTTTTTTTCCCGATATCGGTAAGCTTTTGCTCTTGAGAACCTCCTGCAAAGCAACGATGAGCAACAGGCACGAAGTTCGGTTATACTAATCACGCACCTTGAGTTGATCGACCCGAAGCTGTCAGGGTTACCAATCACTCATAATTAGAAATTGTGCTAACAGAGAAAACCTACCTTGTCCAGCGTTCCTGCTGCATATCTACTCCGAAGGTCCGCTTCGTCTATTGATATGTCCTAGGGGGCGAGGAACACTGTCAGCGATAACACGACTTGCAATTAACCTCAGGGACAAACAGCCTTTCTCTTGCTTCCCGTCGTCGGGACAACGAAGTTGTAGCTCTCGTCGCGTGACAGCGCCTTCTTCCATTCTTTCAGCAGTCCTCCGGCGCGCTTTGCGGTATATCAGATAGCCTCGCGTTATGCCACTGAAAGCACCGACCTTGTGGATCACATCATACTTGGGGCGAGTCAAGTCTTCAAACGCTTCAGTGTCAAACTCTTCACGGAAAGCGCTTGCTTGTAGTTGAGCATTATGGTATGCAAGTGCTATGAACTAATTGGGGAAGGGGCGACAAATACTGAACGTGTTGAGACACACTAGGATTCGGATACGAGTCCGGTTCGTATGCGCCGTCCTTTACGCACAGCTTGTCAATCCAAGCTCTGGCGGCGTCCTTAGCTTCTTCGTTCGCTAATAACAGTAAAAGATACGAATGCAGGGTCAAGAAACGAGTCAAAAATACCTGTGAACGCTTCTGTAATGGGTGCAGCACGGATGTCATCAGCAAAAGGCAAAAAGATGATATGGAATCCGCCAGGTTCTCCCCACCCGCCTTCTTCCGCAGTCTCTTCCTAAATGTCACAAGTTTAGCGACAGGGTGAGAAAGCTAGGCAGAAACCACCTGTGGGACGAGAGCGCAGAATGCAGGGGTAGAATTATGCCTGGTTGTGGCTAGCACTAATCCGATCTTGTCCTTGTCCAGCATCTTCCGCAGGAGTGCGCTAAAAGTACGTTTGCTCCCAGAAAATTTCTATGACAGGAACCTGAGGCAGGGTATGTTGCACGGGACCAGGGCGACTCACTGCTTCATCCGGATAGATGAACAATGAATGTTTAATGTTGTCCTCGAATGCAATCTCTGACTTCTTTTTGAAGCCAAGAAGTTTCAGACCTACAAAGGTGAGTAAGTGGGTTTACGACACAACGAGGCCCGAAAAGGGCCCACCAGGCTCAAGGTCAAAACTACGGAAAGACCGGATTTCGTCGGCGGTGTAAAACGGCTGTCCAAACAGCCACTTAGTATACAGAATTTTCAGTTAAATCGAAATTCCCCTTACCCTCTGGCCACGCTTCACCACCCTTGCCGTTGACATGTCCACTTCCTCATCTCCACTACCTAGATCCACCAGACCGCTGCCTATCTTTCCGCCATATAATATCTTTCGATTTTCTACCTCCGTTTGACCAGCCTGCGATAAAACAAAAAGTCAGGGGAGCCAGGCATCACTAAAGAATAGCGAGCAACCTCATCAAAATATGTAGTTTGGCTATTCGCAAGCTCCATTCGATGTCCAAGATCAAAAAAGTACTTGTGAGCGCCCTTCCTTTGTTCGGTAACTAAACCATAGCTGATGGGCGGTAAGACATGAGACAATGTTCCAAGGAATTTTCGGCAAGAGACCCACCCTTTTACGCCAATGACGAACCCTTTGCCGAGCTCAAAGGGAATGCTAAACATGGCGCGTTTCGGGACTTCATGGAACCGCATCTGAGAAAGGAGGTCGTCCATCCTAGTAATCGAAATAGATAACGGAAGCATATCCTCTTCCTCTTCATCTTCATCATCGCCAAGGGTATTCGATGGTAGGACTGACTGTAATTTGAGCTTGATCAGTCACATGGGTCATCCATGAGAAGTTTCAAACGGACAGAATAAAACTTTGTAGGATCAAACGACTTTTCTGGTGTAGAGATGAAGAATGGCTCGATTTGGACACCAGATTGAGTAAGGTCCTATCGACAAGATCAGAACTTTGGACCCCGCAAGCAAAGTCTGCTAGCAACAAACGATGAGAGTGGTCCGGGAGGAAGTGAGTAACTGTTTGTTGTTCGGATGTGGATTGTCATCGTCTGTGATCAAGAAGACACGTTTCGAGGCTGTCTTGGGTGCACTAGAAATAGTAGGTCAGGTATGTTGTCGGAAAACGCGAGACCAATAGAACCCATCGCGTATGACCCAGTTACAGCTTGTGAACACATCACCCATGGGTATCTTCTTCCCCTCGATAGGAGGGAATGTTTTTCGAAGTAGTTCGGGGTCCTCTTTGGCCTCTTGAGAACACACAATTCAACAGCCTGTTATCGTTTCGAATAGCATATCTACCATCAATTAGGCGAATAAGATCCTGAATCGTCGGTGCGCTAATGGTTGCAATCTGCTGGTAGACGAAACAATTTTTCTTGATCTCCGAAGCATACCCTTTGGCCTCGTTTTGTCGTGTCTACATCAAACCGCGACCGTTGACTATTCCGACCAAAAACAATACTAATGAAATCTTACTGTATTAAAAAGCAAGATTCCAATGGAATCGTTTGGACCGACAATAACCTTCTTTTTTTGGATTTGCATTGCAGCGTCGAGAGCTGAGAGGAGGTGCGACGTCTGCGCGTTCTCAGACGCAATATCCTCTCTCAATTCATGCATGGACTCGGAACAATCGATGCAGAACAAAATAATATCTCGTTTCCCTTCGAAAAACTGGGAAATAGGGGTTAGTTAGCGGAGTGCACGAAGTTATGTTCATCAACTAACTGAAGCGTCTTGCAGTTCTTCATCCTCTTCTTCATCAATAACGTTCCAGTCGTCAAACGGCGGCATAGTCGAATGTGTTCCTCTTGCGGTCGGTGGGTTCGTCGGGCAGGCGGTGTGAGTCAAGAAAGAGACTAAGATGCGGTCAATGAAACGCGTATTATGTAACCATAGTCATGTGATCTACCCCCGTTATGGCGTTAGAATGCACAGCCACTTTCATCCACCTGTGATGACGACGCAACTCACATTGCGAGATCTCCGTCAAATACCACTATCTGATCTCAACCACACCGTCAAATCACCAGAGCAAAAAATTCGCTACGATGAGGATGTTGTTCGTTGGACGCGCACGGTTGGATATCAAGATTATCAATTATTTCTACGTCGGCTGAACGAATCTGTCGTCGGATACACCGTACCTAGCACGTCCGATCCGGATGCAGCTTCGGAAGATTGCAGCCAGGTAGGCATTCTTATGACCCATCTTGTTCTCAATATACATGTGCATGCTCAGGCCATCACCCAACTGCTCACTCTCCTCGCCACACTAGAGAATTGGATTGATGCGTCTCCAATCCCAGAGCCCGGTGCGGCAACACCTCGTTTCGGGAACCCCGCGTTTAGAGACTATTGGGGTGACCATCTCATCAAGGTGGGCGCTCATATATGAAAATCGCACACCACATCAGCACGACAGATACTCACGCTCAAGCTCCCTTTTCTCAGGAATGTGATCATCTCCTCGGTGCACTCCTCGGCCCTACCCACGCTCCCGCCCTCCGTTTCCTCAAACCATACTTTCTCGAATCCTTTGGTAGCTTCCGCCGTCTCGACTATGGTACCGGTCACGAGACCTCGTTTGGTCTTTTTCTCTGTTCCCTCACCCTTCTCCGTGTTGTCAAACCACGGCCGGATGAGGAACGCGCTCTCGTTCTCCGAGTATTTTCACGTTATCTTCGCCTCTGCTGGCGGTTGCAAGATACGTACAAGCTTGAGCCAGCCGGGAGCCATGGTGTCTGGGGTTTAGATGACTACAGCTTCCTTCCGTACATTTTCGGAAGCGGACAACTGCGAGGCACGCGCCTCCCTCACATGATCTCCATGAGACTCATTGTTGTTTTATTAGATCAGGTGACGGTACCTGTAAACGCCGTGCTTGGCATCAAACTTGCCAGGGGCGTACATCCAATGGAGAGCTTTGACAATCTGTATTTCATGGCTGTTGCAAGGATCCACCAAGTAAAGTATGGTCCGTTTTTTGAACACTCGTCGCAGCTCTACTCGATTGCGACACATGTGCAGAGTTGGGCCAAAGTGAACAAAGGCTTATTTGAAATGTACCAGGCAAGTCGAGCATGTGCCTCGCCTACGTCGTACTCACACGGTGCTGTAGGCCGAGGTATTGGGCAAACGTGTGGTTGTACAACACCTTCCGCTAGGTGGCCTGATTGAGTGGGACGGATGCTAGACGTTGTCCCGCGGAGTTGGTCGTGCTCCGTCGCATTCACACCCCTTGTCACTTTTGTCGTGCCGCCTGAAGTGCAAGTCTGTCAAAGTTCCCGAGCCTTGATCACTGATGAGTGACACACCCGGGATTAACCGTGCTGAAGTCCATACAGCACAGACCCCCGTAGTATATGTAGGTGCTTTTCTCCTCGGTCAAATAAGCAGTGCATGCTTCCATCATGACTTGAGAGGAATGAAACGTGTCCCCAACATCCGTCCCTTCCCGAGTGGCGACTCCTGACATCAAGACACGGCTCAGTCGGATCGGTTGCCTTGACTCGGCAACGTAACATGGGCAAGGTTTGGGCACACGACACGTGACGCCCAAATGCATGACGGCGCCGGCCCTCGTCGACCGAGGTAAATTAAAAGCGGCGGCTAAAGTGCTGATACGTGCCATCTGCACGCATGGATGCATCCTTTGCCGGTTGACAGATCATTACGAACGTGGGCTCCCCCGCACCCGACTTGCAACACAGTCTGCGACAGTTTTTCTTTTCGGGCCTCCCATTTGTTTTCCCACACGTTCGTTGGTGTTGTCAGCGTCAAGCGCTTGAGAAGACAGTGGGCAGCTTCCGTCTGTTGTTACAATACCCGAAGCTAGCTGCGGCATCACCGCATTTTCCAGACTGATACCTGCGAACGGGCCTACGACAGGCTATCCGTCGTCTATAGGCTCCTCATAAAAATTTCAGGCACGGTGTTTTACAACGAACCTTGTCGGTCTTTCGGAAGTGAGTATTTAAAAATTATTTTTCTTGATTATTTTTCCGCTATTTTAGTTATCGATAATAATATAAATTTCTTCTGTTTAGAATAATCCAACGGCGTATAATGTCTCCCCCCAACACGTAAGTCGCTCTGATGAAAAATATGTATCCAAGCGTGCGACCCGACGGGACAAGGTCAGAGCGGTGTTGCGTTTCTTCCCGCGAATATGTAAGTATCCACCCTCGAGACGGCGTCAGGGGTGGCCTTGTCGATTAGGGTGATTTTTTCGATCAGATTACGGCAAGATAAATACCCAAGGAAAATTGCGTTGATGTCGTTTGATTACGAGCCGACGGCTGGCTGTGATGCTGCAGCGAATAAGGGCGCGCCTATTATTATCATAATGAACCCGGCCCATAAGGGCTGCTCGAAAAAAAGAGGTGGGTGTGACTGAACCGCACGTTCAGGTGCCAGTTACCTCACATGTGGTTCACACCCAACCGGATCCAGGTTAACGTGTTTATACCGTTATAGGATACATGAAAGATGGGAGTTAGCAACACACAAAAAGCATCCCGCTTTTTTAGGGTTGTCTCACCTTCTGATGGTACCGGGACCTGAATTCGGCCGTTGTGCTGGCCAAATTAAAACGGGGCTTTGCCGAACCTGCTAGCCGGTGAGAATGATGAAGACCCTAGCTCTCGAAATGCCTACGCGACGCCGTGTGCGCTCGGTGCCAGACTTTCCAAATCCGCGTTCTCATGGCGCAGGGCGCTGGTGATCCGTAACGCACAAACACGGACCGCGTGTGGTCCTGCCCTTGGATCAGCTGACGGCTGCGCAGGCGTGGGCATGCGGCGCCGTTGGGCGTTCCTTGCCTCGGTGGGTCGATCGATCATGTGTGATGGAATGGGAGGCATTCTGTCCACTGAGGAACAACCTCGATCGTCGCCATGTTGAAGGGTTGTTGCCCGCAAGACACTGCGGAGGCGCAGACGCAAATGAAATACCAACCACCACACAATCCATCGCGATCGCATGCAGTGGCGGTAGGTTGCGATGCGTTATGAGAGGAGAAGGCGGAAATGATAGGAGGCCGATGACCACGTTATGAACGGGACCCGGGTATATATGGCATTTGCAGGCGTGCGTGGATGGTGCGTTTCGAGCCGGAGCATGTACATATGCATGCCGCGTCAGATCTGAAAGGCCGCTATTTGTGGTAAATACGTGTGATGGTCCGGGGCGGAGCATGCCTGGTCGAGACCTGTTCAAAGGGCCTTTTCAAGACCGAGTTGGTTCCTTTCGGCCGTTGTTCGAGGCGATGTCGGGCTCCTATACAGGCCTCATGCAGAGCGGCGTCGATGGCGGTGTGGCCCTAGCGAGGCCAACATGCACCCACGTCGTTTACATAATACGCCCATCGATCCGGTCATCAATCAAAAAAATTTGATCCAACGCCGAAAAAAAGCGAGACAACGACTTGACAATTGCATTTCACTACGCACATACGCATCGCAGCAGATCTGCTCGTCATTGCTTCATACCCGCCCCAGTGCGCTTTTGCGACCACCAAGCCCTAGTGTCACGATTACCGTACACGGAAGAAACAACGATCTCCGCTTACTGACCCTTGAGTGCGCGCCTGTCTTCCCGGTTTTTTCCTTCTCACACTTTGCTCATCGATCCGTTCAATTTCAGGTGGTCATTCCTTCGTGGTGTGTCTTAAACCCATCTCTCTCCTCTCCTCTCTCATCATTTCACAAAGGCGAACCGCCTTGACAGCCCCGCCTTAGAGTTTTTGCTTTTTCCATTCTTTTTTTTCCCCTTCCCTTTTTTTTTCGCCTCCCTAGACTTTCCCTCGGTTTTCCTCGCTGTGTGCGGCGAGGACCCATCTTCTCTGCAGTAGACTCCTTCTATTACCGACCTGGCGAGCCCGGCCTCCCCGCAACCGTGGCGATTCTGGTTCGGTAATTCGAGGATACCAAAACTCAAACTCAAGCGCGTCCACATTCCATTTTTCGAAAAAACGCGTCTGCACGTACAGACGATAGACCGATTGGTTTTGCCTGATAATACGACCATGTCTCGTGTCGATGTATTCCCCCCCGCTGCATCTGTCGATCTCCAGGAACCCGTTGTTTTTCCTAGTTCCCTGGTCTTTCGCGATACGCCAGGGTTGGACCTACAGGAGGAGGTTTGTTTAATTCATGAAAGATGTGATTCAATGGTAGACGAGGAGGGGGACAGTGAAAAATTGTTTGCGCACCTGCCCCCGCTGCTGCGCGGGCATCCCGATGTGCATCTTCGGAACGGCATCATGAATGCCTCTCGCAAAGCAGCTGAAAACAAAATCAACGCCGAAAAGGCATTTTTCGTTGCCGACCTCGGCCAAGTGTACCGTCAACACCGACGCTGGCTGCAGTGCATGCCAGACATAGAGCCTTTTTATGGTCTGTGGTCCGTTGTCGGTCGCACACTATCACTCATGGGTCATTTGTGTGGTAGCGGTCAAGTGTAATCCAGATCCGTACGTACTGCGGTTGTTGGCTGCGCTGGGCACAGGTTTTGACTGTGCGTCGAACGGGGAGATTGCGACGGTGCTTGGCCTGGGTGTGGACCCCAGCCAGGTTTTGTTCGCAAACCCGTGCAAGGCGACGTCGTTTATCCGGAGCGCAGGCAAGGCGGGGGTGGACAAGATGACGTTTGACAACGAGGACGAGTTGTACAAGATCGCACGCGTGCACCCGCGGGCGAAGCTGGTTGTGCGTATACTTGCGGACGACTCGAAGAGCATATGCCGGTTTGGGACGAAATTTGGGGCTCCTCTTGATGTTGTTCCGGCCCTGTTGATGAAAGCGCGGGAACTGCACCTGGATGTAATCGGGGTGAGTTTCCACGTCGGGAGTGGATGCTATGATCCGACGATCTATGAAGACGCGGTGCGACAGGCGCGTGACGCGTTTGATATAGGGTCACGGGTCGGATATACGTTTTCGTTGCTGGATGTTGGTGGTGGATTCGAAGATGGACGGTTTGAGATGGCGGCGTCGGTTTTGACGCGGGCGATCGCGCAATATTTTCCGGACTGGAGTGGGCTAAAGGTTATCGCGGAACCCGGGCGATACTATGTGTCTCGGGCGTTTAGTCTTGCGACGAACATCATTGCGCGACGGACCCCGTTGGGCGAGCCTGGCCCGGAGGATGAGCAAAAGGTGATGTGTGCGTGTGGTGATTCTCTATTTGTTGGCATGTGGCTGATGGTACATGCAGACTACATCAACGATGGGGTGTATGGTGCGTTCAACTGCACGCTGTTTGATCACCAGGAGGTGGTTCCACACGTGCTGTCAATGAACGGGTCGTTTTATGTGTCTGGGATGGAGGCATTGTCGCGGAGCAGTGTGTGGGGTCCGACGTGTGACTCGCTGGACGTTGTGTGCAGGTCTGTGATGCTACCGAGTGGACTGCAGGTGGGTGACTGGCTGGGGTGGCGGGAGATGGGCGCGTACACGATCTGTGCTGCGAGCCAGTTCAACGGGTTCGAGCTGAGCGATGTGGTGTACACGACGGGCACGGGTGGGGAGGAGGCGCGGGATGTACTCCGGGTGTTTGCGGCGGGTAGTGGGTAATTGAATCTGTCGGTACCGGGGTAACGGTTTTGCGGGCCGGGCGGTGCGAATTAAGCGTGGGAAAGTATAAGTCATCGAGGGAGATCGACGCTGCGAATTCCAGGCACGAGGTTGTGCGCCCTTCGGGTCCAAAAGGGGATAAATTGCGCCAACCCTGTGTGTGTGTGCGGAAAAAGGATTTACCGGGGGGTGGCGTCATGAACCTTGTCGTTGTCGTCGGTGGGGGCGGGACGGCGGGCCGAGGTGACGCGTGACCAGTGTGCCTGGATCGGGGATCTTGGCGGTGCCGAGGGAATAGCACTGCTCGGCTTCGCTTGATACCCGATTTGGCTTTGTTGCTGTGATGCTGCGGTTGCCGAGATTATGTCACGCTCGATGTCTTGTCACACACTTAATCCTGTCACTAGTCCCGACTAGTTCCTCGTCGACGTGGCCCCGACAACTCGCTGCTAATTTAACCGCGTCCCTTTTTAATCCCAAACCATCATCATGCCCTCTCTCATGGACTCCTCCCAACCCGCCACCTCTGCCCCCTCCAACGCCGGCCCACGCTTCAGACCCTATGCCAGCCCACACCACCAGGTCGTGAGGAGCAGATACATCACCAGCAATGATCCAAGAGGCTACATGTCGGTCTCTCTCTTGCCCGTTCTCCACCTAGCTCACTCCCCGCAGCCCCGTCTACGAATATCCGCTCAACGGTCAATGGATCATGATGGACAGCGATGACGGCTACATCCTCTGGACCGGCATCTGGAAAGGTCTGTCTGTGCTCGCTCTCCTCCCCTCTCCACCCAACTCACACCCCCTTCAGCCCTCGGCAACTCCAAAGGTCCGTTCCCGCCCAATGTCCCTTGTCCCTTATTTAGTCCGCTTCAGCCGACATTGTCAAAATGATCGATTCACAGCCCGACCTCGCCCCCGTCATCCGTCGGGTACGCGGAGGCTATCTCAAAATACAGGGAACCTGGATGCCTTACGAGGTAAGCGTCCTGCCCCATTAATGCCGTCCTCCCTCCCCTCATTTCGCTTCTCTAGGTCGCTCTTCGCCTGTCACGCCGGTGTGTACCCCTTTCATCTCCACCCTGCACCTCCTAACCCGTCCCCCTCTTCAGCGTTGCATGGCCCATACGTGATGACCTTGTCCCTCTCTTTGGGTAATCTCTCTCCCTTTTTCTCCGTCCCTCCCAATTCACCGTCATTCCCTAGTCCCACGTTCCCTAGCACCTGTCTCTCTCCTGATCAGGCCGGCTACGGCCAAGTCGTCTCCAACTCTTCAGGGCGTCGGCGCGCCCGTCGGACAAATCAGTCCGCAGTCCCCATATCCGCCTCTCTCTCCCACCAGCCCTGGCCGTCCACCGTCCCCGTCATGCCTGGTCCCCTCGACCATCCTATACCCTACCATCACCCCAACCAAGACACCTCACCCCGCATGCACAATCCGCCATACCCATATCCGCCACCGCGTCAACTTCCCGACACACGTGCCACTTCACCGATGCAACGAGGTCGGCAGCTCTCATCAGACTCCACTCCGCCCCTCGTCCACGAGCGCTCGCTGCGTTCCAGGTACTCTCCCTACCCCAGTCCTGTCGTATCTCAACGGAAATATTCTGGCGAGTCTGTCTCGCTCGACATTCCCTCTATCGCCTTACGCGATCCTCTGTCCGATCCCCGCTCAGGCAACAGGCTACCTGGCGATGAAATCAAACTTCCCCCAATCCAGCCCCTTGCGCCACCCCGTCGTGTCAGCAATCCATCCTATGCTCTACCACCCATATCTGCACTCGAGGATCTACGAGGCGTGTCGTCGCAAGACTCGGTTGCCGTCCTCGAGCGGCTAAAGATGGATGATGCTGCATCCGAAGTTGATGAAGCCCGTTGGGCAAGACACCGTTCGGTTTCACTTTCTACGAGGTCCGTTTAACGATCGCCTGATGTTGCCGCTTGCTGACGTGTACGATAGACCGAGCCAACCACTCTCGACACCTGCATCGTGGTCGAGTGATCCCGCACGTGCAAGAGCCCGGTATGAACCTACATGTGTATCGCCACACGAGGGCAGTACCGATGGGACATCTCCACGACTGACCGATGGGCGTGGTGCGGCGCTCAGCAGCCGTGTGAGGCCGAATTACCATACCCACCACCTTGATGCGCCAGAGTATCACCGTACGAGTACCGAGGGCCACCATCACAGCAAGCATGGGTCGCTGACTGCTGGTCCAGACACGCGTTCCTCTGCATGCCGTCACGCACCGGAGAGCGACGAGAGCGAGAGCGAGCACATGAGTCTCAAGCGGCCTATAAGGCCGTGGTAGCGTGCTCGCGTCCACCGTGCCGTCCTCATCACGTTGTCGGTGACCCTCTTCTTTCGCCTGCGGCGTTGGACCGCTGATTCCGTTTACATTGGGCGTGGCCGTATGTTCACACTGTTCATTGTTCTTTTGATTGTTTCTTCCGTTACTTTCCATGGATCTAGGCCGGGCTATGATTTTTTTTTTCAGAGACGCACAATCTGTACCCTTGACTCGCACCATTGCACCACATGCTTCGTTCACGTTTTGCTATCTGAACCCCTTTTTTCTGTAATCACTACCGACTATCCCTTCCACATCGTTCGTGATCATATATGCTCGTCACTCGCCCCCCCTCACCCCATATACCAAAAAAGTTGCTTCACAGCCTTTTTTTGTATTATACAAAGGAGAAATTATAATGTTAAGTTATGGTATCCTGCGGGCGTGATGCGTGTTTTGGACGTGGTACGGGTGCGATGATGCATGCACGATAAGAGGTCATGGACAACGCGATCGGAACTGGGGTGAGTTGGGGCACACGAGACGGATGAAACCGCCACGCACGCGTGTCCGTCTGAGATTATGCAGCGGGAAACACAGAGTGAGAATTATTTAATAAATACATAAAATGCGTTCTTGAACATGGGGTTTCATGTCTAAATTACTAAACGTGAGTGGATCGCCGAGGACCTAGCGTACGGTGGTCGGGCGGTGGACAATGGTGAGACAGTCGTGCAGGGCGCTTAGTTACCGCTGTCCGCCATGTGCCTGCCATGACTACCCACCTACCCCACCCACCCAAAAAATAAAATATAAATAAACATGTTCCGAAAACCAAAAACCGACGTACCCCCGATGCCGGAGTTGGAAGATAAGTGGATAAAATAGACTTTCTTTTCTCTTTTTTTTTTTGCCAAGGCGAGGGTTTTGATGATGATGATCTGTTGTTCGTTTTGTTGGTGTGTTTTGGGATGGTGCGTAGGAAACATGTTTGGGTGTCTTGGATCGGTGATGAGCAAGGAATCGTATCTCTTGTCCGCGCGGGATCAAAGGGGTTCGTTCGGTCGGCGGTGATGCATTTGATGTTGTTCGGAGTGAATCGTGTGTAGGACTGGAGCGGTTCAGCGGTACGAAGGCGAGGGAGGGCTGAATGGGGAAATCGGGGCGGAGTGAACCCGTTCATTGTTTCACCCGTTCGCTTTGGTCGTCTCTTGGCTTTTATTTTATTTATTTATTTTTTGTTTTATTTCTGGGTCTGTCGGGTAATCCGGAAGTAAAACACACATGTCGTGGCGTATTCGACATTGGACTGACGTTGATGACGGCCAAGGTGGAATCACATGGCCCTTGTATCTTGCGGTGTGGTCAAAACGAACGACAAAACCGGTGTTGGCCTCTATAAAACTATAACGGAGCATGTTGGTCTCGGTTCTCGACACGATGACGAGATCATCACGGTGCTAATCAGCCACGACTTGCGCATTGGGTAGGGACAGGGACAGATGGCGTGTTGGCATGCAACGAGAACAGCCTTGGGTGGGGGGG
>JBBPJT010000280.1:0-33098 GCA_038088895.1 Xerocomus potaroensis | reverse complement strand
CCATGAGGGATCCTTGCTGCAGTGGCAGCATAGCCCTGTCTATGATAGATCGCATATTTGATGCATAAGTGTCCTTTGGGGTTATCTAAAGATCTGCCACCAAGGAGGTGGAATCTATGAAAGGTAAAGGCGTTCATGGGTGCTTCTGGATGCATATGAGTTGGGGGGAGAAGCTGGGGTTAAGGGATCGGTCCATTGGTCCAGGATTTATGGGCGAAGATTTTGGGTTTTGGTCTCCCCTATAGATAAGATTAGGTAAGAGTACCTTAGAGCGAAAGTGGCTTCTAGAGGATCAGAAAAGATGATCCAGGGACTTAGAGGTGATCTTAAGGATTCATAACAGCATGAGTGCCTTCTGCTATTGGATAATGAGCTCCAATGCTTGGTAATGCGCAGCAGGTATTTCCAATGATGAGTAATGCGCAGTCGAGTGGCTTATGCCATTGGCCAGCATTAATAGGACTAAGTCATCATGAGTCAGAAGATAAGAATAGCCCGAGGGGCCAAAGAGGAATCCTCATGAGTCATACACAGTCTCCCTTATTAGTCACAGTGAGTCATAGATAACGATAGGGGCTTATAGGCCCTCGGCTTCCATGGGGTAGACCATTAGGTCACATGTTATATATCATGTGCTGTAAGGAACAGAGCACAGGACTGTGGGAATGTTGTTTGTTGATCATGGATCATGTGAGTGAAGAATGTTGTAGGCATTGTAATACATCATTATGATTAAGTATCGCCTGGTATATTTACAGTACCACTTAGTACTGGTTGGTGACAAAGGTAGCTTATAGGATGGAAAAAGAAATGTTTTCTTAATTTCATAACATAATGAAACAAGAAGAAGATGGAGAACTGTTGGAAAGAAGCATAAAGGTGGTGTCAAGTCACAGACCAAAACAGTGGGGGGTAGGATAAGGATCCAGTTTAGACTCATGGCAGAGGCAAGCAGCAAGGAACGATGGAGGCGGTGGGATGTCAGTAGGCCTTGCAATGCCCTCACAGTCAAGGGCACTATGTTGGTAGTGTCGAGAACTCCAAGGTAGTTGTTGGTCAAATTGGGGATAGAAAAGGAAGCTACTCATGATGTTAGTAACAACACCCTACAATTGTTACGGTTTTACTACGTTTCCACCCTATTGTGCGATTAGTCTTGACGATATCCTTTTTCCTAGTCTTCCCCGCCATCTCCTACGGTATATGATTAGATCTTTCCCTTGCCTTTGTGTTCCCGACCTTAGGATAACGCTTGTCTCCTAGGTCGTCTTGTATTACCGGCAACGTGCCGTACACGTGTTTGCCACGGGGCCTTCTTTGCTTCCGCCTCGTGGCCGTTCCTGTTATAGCTTACCTCGTGTTACGCCCAGGGTCTTGGGCATTCCCTTTGGAGGTCAACCCTTGCACCAGGGTTGAGGGCTTACCATAGATAGCGCTTCGTCAGCATGGTCTGTGCGCCATGGCTGGTAGTATAAGTAGTAGCGCTTTCCCTGTTGTAGCCCTAAGCTTAATCTCATCGTTACAACGTCTAAGTGTGGGCTAGTAACTTCTTGTGGCTTTCTCCTCATTCCGGTCGCCGTACCCTGAGGATCCCATTGCCTTAGCTCCATCCTCACTCCGCCGCCGAGCCCTGAGGGTTCCACCGCCGTCCCTCCTTATCCCGCCGTCGCGCCTTAAAGGACTCCCCCCCCATCACCCATCAGTTCCCTCGTCACTCCGGCGTTCATCCCTGACGACCTTTACCATATCACCACGTTCATCACCATTGTTGTCTTCGTTCTCGCGACCATCCTAGTGGACGTCGCTCTTGCAGTCCTGTCATCCGTGATCTTCTTCACCGGCGCTCTATATCTTGTTGTCGCCCTCGTAGGCGCAGCCATTCGAAGTTGCTGGCTCGCTACGTAACAACAATGCCCTCATGGTTAGGGACATTGTTGAATGTATGCTATTATAGTAGATAGTTCACATGCATATAGTATATAGTTTTGAACTCCTATGCTGAGTTCTAATAGAGACTTGACCTCTTACCATAACATCTGTGCAGTTACCTATCAAGCCTTATCTAGTGAGTACCAGCAACCCTTTCTCATGGACATTGCTACACCATACTCCCAACAGGTTATGAGCCCTGGTGGCTAGCATCTGCTCACTGGAGAGTTGAGTGAAAACTCCTTTCCATCACTGTGGCACCTGCTGGTTGCTACAGTTACCTGGATATGTGCTAGTAAACCTCTGCAGTTTCTCCTAGGTTTGCTGGTCAAAAGATTGCACCTGGGGAAGAGGGTGAACCTGTGCCAGATGTCACTGGTTGTTACACTTGGCCTGGGTAAGGACAAGCATAGCCCTTGAAAGGGAATCAGGGTTCTTAGGCCTTCGTGCTGAAGATATCAATGCCTTGCAAGCTGGAGGACTTAGATCAAAGTATTGATGAAGTAGACTGTCTGATGAGATGCTGGGCAAGATGTCGAGAGAAACTGTTACGTTTTATTCCCTTAGTACTCCTTTTCTTGATTATCTTTCCTGATCTTTCCTTTCTTGAATGTATGATAACCTTTCCATTGTCTTGACTTTCTTTCCCATGATCTGGACACTATTTCTGTTCTAGGCATTGCTTCTTTTATGCCTCGTGTTCCCCTTCATCTCCATTGACTGATGGTTGCCTAGTTACCTTGGTTATGACTTGACATGACTCCTGATGAGTCATTCTGCAGTAGACACCGCTTGGTCCATGCACCATCCAGATACCTACTTAAACCTTAGTGCACTGTACCATAAACTCTAAGTAGAATCTCCCTTGTATCCTCTGACCTACCAGTCAATCGATCCATTGGTTTCTCTCGATGTCTTGCTCAGCACTTTGTCAGACGGTCTACTTTACCAATACTTTGATCCAAGACCTCTGGCTTGCGAGGCATTGATACCTTCAACACGAAGGCCCAAGAACCCGATCCCCTTTTCAAGGGCTACGCTCGTCCTTACTCAGGCCAAGTGTAACAAAAGATTCTACTTCTTCTAGATGGTGCCACCATCATTGTGTGCGCCACCCTCCCCTCACCATTGCCCACCAAAACCCCCGAAACTTCCCCAACCTCTTCGCTGCCTATTGAGGCCAGCGCACTCCTACCCCTCCTACCCCAGAAGAAGAAGCTATAGATACTGAGACTTCAACTAACGAAGACCTCAGCTTAGAACCCCCTGATCAGATAATGGTTGCATTAAGTCAATCGTTCTCTCAGATATCTTCACCATCCACTGCTCTTCTGCCCTCCCCAGTACAACCTTTCCCTCCCCTCCCCGCCTACTTAACTGCCCCCCTCCCCCCTCCAATGACAAGCCAGCAGAAACCCATTGAGCTCTGCCTCAACACTCCCGATGAATACAACAGATCCCCTTCCAGAGCAGCAGATTGGCTTAGCAATGTATGAACGTACCTTCTAGTCAACAAAGAAGTGTACAACAACGATGATAAGAGGGTTGCATTCGCGCTCTCATATATGAAGAAAGGATCCACCTTAACCTGGGCCACTGTGGTCCAAAACCAGGCATTAGATGCCCAATCTTTTGGGACTTTTACAGATTTTGTTGCAAAGTTCAAGGCTGACTTTGAACATTCAGACCAGAAACATCAAGCGTTAGGATGGCTTACCACCTATCGCATCTGAAAGAACAAGAACTTGACTGGATACATTAACCAGTTCAAGATGAAAGCCGTACAGGCAGAACTAAATGAAATCTCTGACTCAGCAGTACTTATTTCGTACTTTGCTGCAGGAATTCCACCTCCCCTGATGCGACAGATCCAATCTATGGATACTGTCCCAACCAAGATCACTGAATGGTATACGAAGGCCGTTCATTTTAAGACCCAATGGGATCTTGCAGACCAAATCGAAAGGCTGCATTCCTGATCCTCCCCCTCTACCTACGTACCACTCTACCGACGAACCTCCACTTCCACATCCACTCCCCATGATCCAAATGCAATGGATGTTGATCGGCTAACCACTGAACAAGCCGCTGAATATAGGAGGAAAGGCCTCTGTTATAACTGTCACAAACAAGGCCACATCGCTAAGGAATGTCCGAATTGTCACCAACAACCCGAAAGAAGGGAGGTACGAAAGGTGGAAATAAAGAAGGAGAAGAAGATTGAAGAAGAAGTCGAAGAAGAGACGGTGGGAAGACTTTCCACTTGTCTTTTTGAACCCCAGGGTTTTTAGACAGGAGGACTGCATTGATGTCAGTACCCTCCATTTCCAAGGTTACCTGCTCCCCTGTATTTGTAGCAGAGCAACAATCAAAGTCGCTTAGATTGCCAATCCAACTTATTGCTACTACCGGAACCTTGAAAACCGTCGACACTTCAGCTCTTATAGACTCTGGAGCTGAAATTTCCTGTATTGACCATCACTTCGCCCAGAAACACAGGATACCTCTTGAATAACTTGTTCGCCCAGTAATCGCAAGGAACGCTGATCAGTCTCACAACACAACTGTTCACTTTTCCATGACTCTCTATATGAAAATTGGCAAGCAAACGCAGAAGGTCAAGTTCTATGTCATGAATTGCAGACATGAAAATGTTATCCTAGGAGCTGTTACGCTTTACGTAGTAGAAGGACGGCGAAGAGGAAATGGGGATCCCTTAGTTGATACGTTCAACTTTAAGGGAGGACTCTGGGAACTAGGGAACTACATTGGATTGCGTAGAACTAGCTTATAGTACTAATACATGTCGCAGTATCTTTATACTAAGTCCCAATGGCAAACAGGCCAAGCTGTGTAGCTAAAAGGGGACGTTTGGGGTAGGGTTACGGGTATGTGTGGGAACATTGGGGACACGAGGCAGTCAATGAATGACTAAGCCTAGAAAAGAAATAGCGTCCAAAAGAAGAAGATGACCTAAGTGTAAAGCATGAATGACAAAAGAGGAAGACGAAAGAAAGAAAATCGTAACAAAAGCTCCATAGTAGGTGAAAGTTCACCTGAACCTTTCTCTTCACCATCACTCCCTATCAATGTAAGCATAATCATCCAGATCGTTATGCAAGAACTTTTCTTCTTCCTGCAAGTATTGGGCACGTACCCGGCGGGGACAAAGCTCCCCCCATATGAGAGAATGACACTCGTCACATCCTTCGGGACAGCATCGATAGAGGGGGCATGGGAGACCCCAATGCGATTTCGTGCAGTATGGACATATGCTTGAAGGACAGTTGGCGAGCAGATGTCCGGGAGTGTATGTGAGACTAGAAGGACATTGGTGTGAAGGACACCAGATTCCTAGATGAGTATCTTTCTCGCCACACCATTCGCAAATCGAAAATGGGTCAATTGACAAGGACGAAGACATGGAGGTGGACACCTTGAGGTGAGGAGGGGATGTTGCGCATTTTGCGGAGGACCGAAGGTTATAAGTGGGGGAAGAGGGCAATCCGTACGGAGTTTGGATGATCTGTTTTTTCTTTCCCTTAGCCTTCTTCTTTGACTGTCGCTCGGGTGGGGAAGGAGTATTCCGATCTTTTGGGATCTCTGGAAGGGACGATGGAGGGGGTATTGGAAGGGGGGTGTTGGAATCCACTGATGGTGATGGTACAGGCGAATGGTATGCCCCTGGCATGGGAGTGGATGTGATGGTAGGTGAAGAGGGGGAGATAGGGACCAACGGAGAGGGAGTTTCTCCCAAAGCTAAAGGTTCGGGAGGAAACATGTCGATGGTAGAAAGTCATACTGGTTGCTCTTGTGATTGGAGATATGCGTACCACATGGTGGGATGCATGGCGCATAGGAAAGGATGGACGATGGGACCGATAATGTCGAAAGGGAAATCGTTTAGGATGTAGCCAAACCTGAGGTGATAGAGTAATTCCAATGTCTGCCCTCGGGCTTGAGAAAGGCAGGTCACTCCTTGAGCTGCGAGGAGTGGAGGGTGGTCCATTGGGACAGCACTGTTAAAAACGAGTCTGAGCATGGCTAATGTGAGATATAATTGACAGGTATCCTCAAGCACATGGTCCATCAAATGAGACTCCATAGCCCTGGTGAGTAAAGGGGCATCCTGGAGAACGGTGGAGAACACGAGGGATTGAGCGATGTCTGGGAGGAAATTGAGACGAATGGGAAAGATGGTGGGAATAAGGTGAGAGGATGTGGTTGGTTGAGGGGAGACGTTGCAGATGGAAGGCATTGTGGATGTTGATCCTATGCTAACGCATGTTCTCATTTATAAGCGAGAAGGATGGTCCGTGTGTTTCGTATGTTCCATTCCAGTTCCCAGGTATTTTCAGACCAAGGATATCCCTTCCATTTAATAAGGAAATGGCAGTTCTTAGCAGTCCCTTTGTGTCGTAAGATCCGTTCTATCTCTCATTCTTCTTCTCCTTCGATATCAATTGATGGAGGTTGGAGAATTGATCTACCATGCTCAGCGGTCTCATGGAATGGGGTTAGAAGGGAGGCATGGAATACGTTATGAACTTTCCAAGATGAGGGGAGACGTAATTGATATGCTACAGGAGAGATGACCTTTTCGATTTCAAATGGTCCTTCCCGTAAGGGATTTAATTTCCACCAAGGGGAACTCCGACAGAGGTTCTTGGCTTCCAGCCACACCTTATCTCCAATGCGCCATGGACGGAACTTGCTCCGTACTCGTTCCCACATATATTGTTGAGCCAATTGGTGGGTGTGGTGGGCTTTATCACGGGCTTTATCTAGCAGGGTTAGTCGTTCCGTTAGAGAAGGGAGAAAGGTCTTCCCAAGCGGAGGGTAAGCGTGGGGTTCGTATCCTAAAATGAGTGAAAAAGGAGTCATTTTTGTGGTTGAGTGAACTGAGGAGTTGTGGACGAATTGTGCCATCGGTAGAAGCGATACCCAAGTTATTGGATTGTCCTGGCAGAACAAGCGAAGATAGGTTTCCAACTCCTGGTTTACTCGTTCAGTTTCGCCATCTGTCTGTGGGTGATAAGCGGAGGATAGAGCGACATCATATTGCAGGAGATGAGCGAGTTCTCGGGCGAAGACAGAGGTGAAGTGGGGACCCCGGTTGGAAATCATATGGTCGTGAAGTCCTACGTGAGGGAAAATATGGGTGAAAAAGAGGTGAGCAATGTGGGCAGCATCGCTGGACTTGGAACAAGGGAGGAAAAACACCCCCTTACTAAGCCCATGGTCGACCACGACCAAAACAGAATCAAAAGAATCAACGAGGGGAAAACCAGAGATGAGGTCGACAGAGATTTGTTGAAAAGGGTGAGTGGAGGAGGAGGCAAGAGGAGAAAGAGGAGGGACGGTGGGATGGGTGTTGACTTTGCTGGATTGGCAAAGTGGGCAGCCGAGGACGAAACAACAGACAAAGAAAGCCATCCCAGGCCACCAATAATCCTGTTGGAGGAGGGAAAGGGTATGGAAAATCCCACCATGCCCACCAGCAGGGGAGGTGTGGATAGAAGAGACGAGGGAGGATTGGGCGGCAGGGGGAATATAAAGGCGACGCTGGTAGTAGAGGCAACCCTCGGCAGGGGAGTAGGACCAATCAAGGAGAGAGGAGCGGGAAAAGAGAGGAACACCACGCTGCAGGTTGATATGGGCAGAGAGGACTAAGGGGTCCATAAGGGAGGAGACACGAATGGTGGAAAGAAGGGAAGTGTCGATACAGGCGAGGAAAAGATCGGGGGAGAGAAAGGTGACATCTGCATTGTCAGCAGCGGTATCGACATCATGCATGCGAGAAAGAGCATTGGCAGGGCCCATGGCAGTACCCGGCCGAACGACAAATTTCAGATCAAAGTCTTGGAGGAAAAGCATCCACCGGGCTTGTCGACGAGAGAGGTGATGAGGTTGACAGAAATAGGAAAGATTCTTGTGGTCCGTATATATTTCAACCGGATGGCCAGTCCCCTGTAGACAATGTCGCCATTCAGTGAGGGCATGGATCATGGCGAGCAATTCACGATTATAGACATCATAGTTCCATTCCTGCGGTGAAAGTGTCCTTGAAAGGTAACCGCAGGGATGTAAATCTCCGTTATCGTCCCTTTGCATGAGTATTCCCCTGGTGGCTGTCAATGAGGCATCGGTCATGACAACAAACGGTTTTTGGAGGTCCGGGAGGAGTAAGACAGGGGCAGAGGAGAAGATTTTCTTGATCAACGTGAACGCTGACATACAGGTTTCATCCCAGTTCCATGGTTGATTTTTCTTGGTCAGTCGGTGTAGTGGGGCTGCCAGGAGAGAGAAGTTCGGGATGAATTTTTGATAAAAGTTACAGAACCCAAGAAAAGATCGTACTCCCTTCACAGATTGTGGGGGAGCCCATTGATTAATGGCTTCAAGTTTCACAGGATCCATTTGTACGTTATGGTGGGCGATGACCATGCCCAAGTATTTGATTTCTTCGGTGTCAAACGTACATTTGGACAATTTGAGGTAAAGCTTGTGGGCGTGTAATTGGTCAAGGACGAGGCATGTGCGATGATGGTGAATGGGTAGAGTGGAGGAGTGGATTAGAATGTCATCCATGTAAATAATCAACCATCCTTCTGCGAGGTAGTCCTGGAACAGGTGATTCATCATGGCTTGGAACGTTGCGGGGGAATTACAAAGACCAAAGAACATCACGGTGGGTTTGAAGAGCCCAAAAGGGGTAATAAAAGCAGCTTTCCACCGATCCTCCAGTTGAATAAGGACGTTGTTGTAGCCCCAGCGAACATCGAACTTTGTAAAGATGATGGATTCCTTTAATTGATCGATGAGTGCGGAAATTCTAGGGAGGAGGTACGCATTTTTGACCATGTGTTCGTTCAGGTATCGGTAGTCCTAACAAGGACGTAAGTCGCCTGTCTTTTTCTGTACAAAAAAGAAAGGAGAAGCTTGTGAGGATTTCGATGGAACTATCTTCCCTGTTCGTAAGTTTTCTTCGAGGAACGTCTGGCATGCTTTTTGTTCGGCAGGATTTAATGAATAGGTTTTTGTGATACGAGGAATAAAAGATGGTGTCAGAGTAATGGCATGGTCAAAGGGTCAAGAAGGAGGGAGTTGTCCATCTTGCGGTTCCACAAACACGTCTTTGTATTCTTGAAACAAGGGAGGTAGGTCCACCGTCTGCTTCTCAGTCTGTTGTGCTAGGGTAGTGGCGAGGGTGACTTTTTGGATTACATCTTGCTTTGGTTTGAATCATTTCTGCCATTTCCTATCGATGCTGGGATTTACATTTGTTGATAAGTATCGAGCTTCTTCATCTGGGAGAGTAACGTCTCCAGTGGCCCAATCTATTCTTGGATTGGATTTTCATAGCCAGGGTAACCCAAGAATTATCTGCTCTTTCCCAAGGGCGAGGACAAGGAAAGTCCAAGGATACACCTTGGTTCCTACTTTCATGGTGAGTGATACCTGGTATTGGACAAGACTTTGCTGATTTATTGTTCCATCTACATTTCGGGCGATTTGTGGATTTGTGATTTTCATGAATGGGAAGTTATGTTTCCAAGCAAACGTTGTATTGATGAAACTTCCGGTTGCCCTGCTATCAACAAGGGCTTGGGTGTCAACTATGGTGGTCGCTCCGTATAATCTGAGAGGAAGATGCATGGATTGTTCATGAGATCCTGTATGATGTACAGATGCTACAATGTCAATAGGGAGATGAGTGGTTGACCGCAATCTCTCCCTCGTCAAAAATCCTGTCCTTGCTTGATGGCTAATTCAGTTCTGGCTTTTTCTTCAGCCTCATTATTTCCTTCATAACATGCTGTCAGCACATTGCGGATTTGGTCCACTGTGGTGCCTTTTTCCACAAGTTGGTTGATGTATTGGTCCAAAGGGGAAGGTTCCGCTTCGACATGCACGGCTCTGATGGGAGTTGGTCATGGAGGAGAACACGAATTTGATCCACTTGCGACAGTACTAGTGGGGTGAGCGTTAAAGGGATTGCGGGAATGGAACGGATTAGTAGGATGAGGGGAGGTCCCTTGGCTTTGTCCTCAGTGGTTGCTAGCCTGGCAGCCTACTTTATGACAGGTGAAACATCTGTTTTCACGAAGATGTTTGGCATGATTAGCAGGTGTCATGGTGATTGAATCAATGTCCATAGCGTTCAGGTCTCGTGTCCTCCCAAGTCCCAACTGGAACGATCCTCCTGATCGGATAGCTCTAATCCGTTGTTGTTGTGTGTGGAATTTTGCAGCGGCAGTCACCCATGCATCTAAAGTGTCTGGGAGAGTTCCCATAGAGAGGATCATTTGACTGATCTGAGGGTCGAGTCCTGCGGTGAATGCGTCGATGAGAGTGTTTTGATCAATCACCCCACTGCGTGCGGCATTCAATTGGAAATCTGTAAGGTAATTTTGGAATCCCTCGTCCTGGTCTCGCAGGTTTTGTCGCATAGCCAACAATTTTTGGCAAGCTTCTTCTTTGAAATTGAAAGGATAGAAGGTTTTGTTGAAGTCTTCCATCATGAGATCATATGTCTTTTTGTCGTTGGAGATGGCTTCATTATTTAAGAGATGGTACCACTTCTCAGCGAAGGGGACTCCCCTCCCTTTTGTCAACTTGCTCAAGGTTACTAGGATTTTGGAACCGTCGTACTCATAATGATGGGGGTTCAACTTAAAATACGTGGCCATAGCCTGACCCCAATGGATGGCGTCTTTCGTTTCGCCAGAGAAGGCTTCTGAGAGACCAGCTTTCGACTCAGCTGGTAGGGGAACCTGAGTGGAGAGTGCCAGAACAACATTGTGGGGCACAGGAATGTTTGGATCATTCATAATGTCGAGGTATGGGAAGGGAGGGAAGAGTTGTACTGGAGGGGATGGGGCATGGTCTTCCTGGTAGAGTTCGCTGTCGTCTTCCATGGATACAGTAGAATCAGAGGAGTCGGGAGGGGGAAAATATCTGGGTGGAATGGTTGGAGCGTGGATAGCTCTCAACTAGTGAGAAGCTAGTTCTTTTGTTACGCTTTACGTAGTAGAAGGACGGCAAAGAGGAAATGGGGATCCCTTAGTTGATACGTTCAACCTTAAGGGAGGACTCTGGGAACTAGGGAACTATGTTGGATTGCGTAGAACTAGCTTATAGTACTAATACATGTCGCAGTATCTTTATACTAAGTCCCAATGGCGAACGGGCCAAGCTATGTAGCTAAAAGGGGACGTTTGGGGTAGGGTGTTACAGTTTTATGACAGGACGCCCACTGTTCGTCTTAACATTGGGGTCCTTAGTCTAATGGTTCAGTTTTCCTGATCCTAATCCCCACCCCTCCCATGGTATAACGATTAGATCTCTCCTTGTCTTTGTATTCCCGACCTTAGAATAACGCTTGTCTCCTAGGTCGCCTTGTATTACTTAATGTGCACAATACACGTGTTCGCCATGGGGCCTTCTTCGCTTCTGCCTTATGGCCGTTCCTGTTATAGCTTACATCGTGTAGAAGCCCAGGGTCTTGGGCATTCCCGTTTATAGGTCAACCCTCGCACCAGGGTTGAGGGCTTCCCATATGTAGTGCTTAGTCAGCATGGTCTGTGTGCCATGGCTGGTAGTATAAGTAGTAGAGCACTTCATGTCATAGCCCTAAGCTTAATCTCATTGTTACAATGCCTAAGTGTGGGCTAGTAACTTCTTGTGGTTCCATCCTCACTCTGCTGCTGTGCCCTGAGGATTCCTTCGTTCTTCGTCCTCACTCCGCCGCCATGCCCTAAGGACTTCCATTTCCATCGTTCCCCGTCATCCCGGCACGCGCCCTTGACAACCCCTTTAGTCGTCACCACGTTTATCTCTGTTGCCGCCTTCATTCTCACGACCATCCTAGTGGACGTCATGTTATCCATCTTCACATCATTCGTACTTGCAGTCTATCTTGTTGTCGTCTTCGTAGTCGCTGCCATTCGAAGTTATTGGCTCACTACGTAACATAGGGTTATGGGTATGTGTGGGAACGTTGGGGACACGAGGCAGTCAACGAATGACTAAGCCTAGAAAAGAAATAGTGTCCAAAAGAAGAAGATGACCTAAGTGTAAAGCATGGATGACAAAAGAGGAAGACGAAAGAAAGAAAATCATAACAGGAGCCCCATGGCTCGAACGAATGAACCCAGTTATTAACTGGAAGAAAGGGACAGTCACTCTAGATGAGTCCCTCGATAAATCCCTCGACCTCTACCTCAAACACATAGGAACACATGCTTCCTATCTCTTGAAAGGAAAACCCACGAAGGAATCTCCCTCTCCAGAACATATCATCCTCGATGACATAGAAGTCGAAGGATTGAATCAGTATCTTGATAAAGAAACTCCTGAATGACTAGTTGACCGACAACTAGATTTCTATACCATTTCCACCCTTCATCACATGAAAGGGCGAATGGTCATAAAACCACAGATTTCTAGGATCGTAGCAAGGCTGACTCAGTCTACCAAATTAGCTATCGCTGCTGAAAAAGCAAAGCCAAAAGCTACACTTCCAACCGAATACGAAGAATTTGCTTCTGTCTTTTCTAAAGAAGCGACGGAATGTTACAGATTTGTTCCAAATCTAAGGATTTCTCTTGAACGTCAGAGATACTCATGAAGACACCGTTGTCTCTCCCTTCACCCCTGCCTATAGATCTCCCCGTCTGACTAGTCGTCTATACTAGTGTCAGACCGTTATGCTAGATCCTCGTCATCAGATCGCGATCCGATGGCCAATACCCCTTTGATATCAGATCGTCATCTGATATCCGTTATGGCTTACACGTCGGTGCACGTTGCCCGACATGGACTTCCTTCTCGATCGGGCGTACCCTTGACCCTGATCTATTCTTATATAGTTCTCCCACACGGCGAGTAGCGCCATGCTTCCATTGTCCTCGTGGCTTACTTCTTATCCCCCACGAGGTGTGCTTCTCGCTTCCTAGGGCTTAGGGCTTCCCTTGAGTATAGGGTTGTTCCTTATTTAGCGTATTAGGTAACTTGGTCTGTGCGCGACCCTAGTTGGTATATATAGGGTAGTACTTAGTCCAGCTGAACCCTAAGTTCAGCTTTAACTTCGGTCCCTTGCTTGTACCTTGCCTAGCATAGGCATTATCAATCCATGTCCCTTCTTCCTTGTCCAACCCTTTTGATCTGATCCCAGCAAGATGCTCTTCAAGATCAGGGTGTTGTGTTGAGTAGTTGGCCTGCAGGCAGGTGCAGGCAAAACCGTAACATGGAACATGTTCCCCCATCTCAACCCTACGATCATGCCTTGAATATGAAGGAGACTTTTATCCCAAAGATCTCCAAGATATATCCTCTTTCCCCAGATGAATGACAAGCCGCTGATGATTTCATCGATGAACACCTTTGAACAGGTAAAATTCGCCCATCAAAGT
This sequence comes from Xerocomus potaroensis, assembly GCA_038088895.1. Classification (NCBI taxonomy): domain Eukaryota; kingdom Fungi; phylum Basidiomycota; class Agaricomycetes; order Boletales; family Boletaceae; genus Xerocomus; species Xerocomus potaroensis. The sequence goes on along the minus strand of JBBPJT010000280.1, from coordinate 19,752 downwards.
CTCCACAAGCATCCCCCTTCTTCTTTGTAAAGAAGAAAGATGGCAGACTCCACCCCTGTCAGGATTACCAATACGTCAACGAACATACTGTTCGCGATGCTTACCCCCTTCCCCTCATCTCTGATCTCATCTCTAAACTCAAAGGAGCTTCTCATTTTACGAAGTTTGATGTGCAATGGGGATACAACAATGTCCGCATCAAAGATGGCGATCAATGGAAAGCTGCCTTTATCACTCATTGCGGACTCTTTGAACCGACAGTCATATTCTTTGGCTTGTCGAATTCCCTAGCAACGTTTCAATGTTTCATGAATGATTCCTTCCGAGATATGATTGCCGAAGGATGGCTCATCATCTATATGGATGACCTCCTTATCTTCTCTGACGACTCAAAAGAACACGAACAATGAACAAAATGTGTTCTCCAACGAATGAAAGAACTTGACTTGTACCTGAAGTTAGAAAAGTGCAAGTTCAATGTCTCCGAGGTAGAATACCTTGGAATGATTATCAAGAATGGCGAACTCGCCATGGATCCAGTCAAACTAGCAGGAATCCAGGATTGGCCAACACCCAAACGGGTATGACATGTGTGATCCTTTCTAGGATTCGCGAACTTTTATAGACAATTTCTACCCCATTTCTCCGATATCGCCCGACCCCTCCTTGATCTAACCAAGAAATCCCAACCATAGGAATGGAAAGAACGACAACAAGACGCCTTTGACACGCTCAAAAAGATGTTCCTCTCCCAACCAGTTCTCCAACTCCCCGATTATTTGAAACCCTTCGCTATCGCCACAGACGCCTCTCTTTATGCTTCCGGTGGTGTTCTCCTTCAAACTGACATCAACGGTGCCTGGCACCTTTGCAGATACCTGTCCCAGACGTTCTCTCCTGCAGAACGCAATTATGATGTATACGATTGTGAACTTCTTGCGATCATCCATGCCTTATCCACCTGGAAACATTTCCTTTGTGGATCCCCTCATTCTGTTCAGGTCTTTACCGACCATAAGAATTTGACGTACTTTCGTCAACCACAGAAACTGAATCGTCGTCAAGCTTGCTGGTTACTTGACCTTGCTGACTACGATCTTCAATTGACTCATGTTGCTGGATGGAATCTTACCGTTCCTAATGCATTATCACGCCGTCCTGATCATCTTCCTGACAAACCTATTGATAATGAAAACGTTACCCTTCTCTCTCCTGACCTCTTCGTCTCTCTGATTGATACTGAGTTGTCCCAAAAGATTGCCAACTCTTCCTCCTCCAACCCAATAGTCCTTGACTCCCTCCATGCACTTGCAGGTGAAGTTCCTGCTCACTTTTGCTCTCGCCTCTCTGATTGGAAATATGACGCTGGTGTTTTGACGTACCAGAACCAGGTATATGTTCCAAATGACCTTTCCCTTCACTGTGAGATTGTTGCTCGTTCTCATGATCATGCTGCTGCTGGCCATCCTGGCATGCTGAAAACTTGCCAACTGGTCGCCTCTGAATTTTGGTGGCCAGGCCTTGCTATGTTTGTTTGAAATTACGTCGAAGGTTGTGCTCTTTGTCAACAGAACAAGGCTAACACTTATCCTACGGTCCCTCCCCTCCTTCCCATCCCTTCTTCCTGCACTCGCCCTTTTCAACAAGTCTCCTGTGACTTGATTACTGATCTCCCTGTCTCAGATGGTTTTGATTCGCTTTTGGTCGTGGTCGACCGTGGCCTTACTAAGCGGGTAATTCTTTGCCCTACTAAGAAAATGGCTACTGCCGAGAACATTGCCACACTATTCTTTAAGAAGGTCTATTCATGCTTCGGCCTTTACGATAAGATCATTTCCGATAGAGGTCCCCAATTTGCCTCTTCCTTTGCAAAGGAACTTGGATGCATCCTTGAATACGACCTCTCCCTCTCCACTGCATATCACCCTCAGACAGACAGAGAAACAGAAAGAGTAAACCAAGAAGTGGAAACATACCTGCAGATCTATTGCGGGAGTAACCCAACTTCCTGGGCGGAGAACATCACGTTTGCTGAATTTGCACACAATCACCGCCCCCATTCCATCACTGCCAAATCCCCGTTCTTTCTCATGATGGGTTACAAACCCCACTCCCTCCCTTCCATTCTCGCTGAATCCGACCTCCCTGCAGTCGAAGAACGCCTTCGACTCCTCACCTTTGCCAGAAATGAAGCCCTGGCTGTGCATGAACTTGCTCAGCAGGTTATGAAATCATGAACAACAAAGAACTTCACACCTTTCCAGAAAGGTGATAAGGTGTGGTTAGAAGCACGGAACTTACAACGTTCCATACAAAACCCGAAGTTCACTCTGAAAAGAGAAGGACTCTTTACTATTACGCAGGTCTATTCTCCCCTCTCCTACCAACTCTGACTCCCGACGACATGGAAGATACACCCCGTGTTTCATGCTTCTCTCTTATTGCCCTATTGCGAAAATAGTGTACATGGCGAGAATTTCCCGAAACCACCCCCTGACCTTATTGCATCCGAAGAGCAATTCGAAATTGAGCAGATATTAAAACATCACGGTCCGCTTAACAACCGCTCCTACTTGATCCGATGGAAGGGTTACCCACCAGAAGATGACTCATGGGAATCAGAGTGGAACTTGAAAAACGCCAAGAAAATTCTACTAGCATATAAAAAGGCTCACCCTAAGACATTTGGTTTCCAAACCTGACCCCATCACTGTCATCATGTCTTCCCCCAGCAACACTATCTCTCTCCCCTATGATTTCTCCATCATCACCCGCTCCCCTTATGCTGATACACTTGTCTCTATTGAAGAAACCACGTTCGAAGATCTTCATCATAATCTAGAAAACTCCAGACTCACCGTTGCATTAGATATGTATTTTGATGAAGACTCTCCTTTAGGCAATTTGCTAAAAGCCTACAATCAATGCACCACACTCATTGCGATCTCCAATGTATATGAACAAGAACCCCTTCCAGCTCATGACATTCCCCCCACCTTTTCTACCATGTCACTTCGTCTAGCAGTACTTCAACACCATCTCATTGGAACATTTCATCAGCTAGGCATGTCGGAAATAGTAGACGATATTGATTTCTCCCTAGAACGACGAACTCGTGCTCTCCGTAATCAAGACAGATCTCAACGATCCATATCTCCCCCTGCTGTTCCTATTCCCCCTCCTACAGTTGCCTCCACACCATCTGCTAGTTCTGCACCATTGATGCCGAGAGAAGAGGAGATGTTTCAACAGACTATGAATCGCATAGAACAAGCATGTATTGCTGAACAATTACGGACTCAGACTGGTCCAGTTCTCTCCCCAGGCCATCCTCAATATGCTAGAGCATGTTTCTTTTGTCGACGCCTTGGACATCTGAAGCAAGATTGCCAGCTATATGAATGTCCTCACTGTCAACAGTATGCTCCTGGACACCATCCATCCTTCTGTCCAGCCACTAGACATTCTCCCCCTCAATCCCCCTCTACTTCATCCTCATCCTCTCATCACAGTAGACGCTCCTCTTGGACTGCGTCTTGATCACCCACCTCCTCGTCGACCCAGTCTTACCACCTAGCTCCTGAACAGATACTTACCAAAATGTCGAATCAAGTACTGTTCACAATTCGTGAATCTACTCGCACGATTGAACAGGCGACTCAACAAGTGCAGAGTGCCATTGATGTCATCAATCAACGAATCACAGATATTGAACGAGAACCAAGTCCCACCCATTTTGATGCAGCAGATGCAGGATGGGGAACCCCAGCCTGGGAAGACGAACTTCCAACCTTAGTTGGATTGTCTACCTTATCCACGGTGTCATCACTCACCCCATCCATCACCACATCTTTCATTGACTATGTCACACCTCCCGACACTGATCCCACTGATTATGATGACCAGACTGATGATATAGGATACAGCAACATGATGGGCTCTCCAGTTTATTCATCTCTTCATGAATTGTATTGAAAATATGGTGATTTTCATCGTACTAAGGGGGTAATGTTACGTTTTATTCCCTTAGTACTCCTTTCTTGATTATCTTTCCCGATCTTTCCTTTCTTGAATGTATGATAACCTTTCCATTGTCTTGACTTTCTTTCCCATGATCTGGATGCTATTTCTGTTCTAGGCATAACTTCTTGCTTGCCTCGTGTTCCCCTTCATCTCCGTTGACTGATGGTTGCCTAGTTACCTTGGTTATGACTCGACATGACTCCTGATGAGTCATTCCACAGTAGACACCACTTGGTCTGTGCACTGTCCAGATACCTACTTAAGCCTTAGTGCACTGTACCATAAACTCTAAGTAGAATCTCCCTTGTATCCTCTGACCTACCAGTCAATCGATCCATTGGTTTCTCTCGACATCTTGCTCAGCACTTCGTCAGATGGTCTACTTCACCGATACTTTGATCCAAGACCTCTGGCTTGCGAGGCATTGATACCTTCAATGCAAAGGCCCAAGAACCTGATCCCCTTTTCAAGGGCTACGCTTGTCCTTACTCAGGCCAAGCGTAACAGAAACCAATGGATCTATTGACTTGTAGGTTGCAAGATACAAGGGAGATTCTACTTAGGGTCTATCGTACATTGCACTAAGGTTAAAATAGATATCTAGATGGTACACAGACTGTTACAGTTTTCAATGGGATGTCCAGTGTTCAGCCTTAACATTGGGGTCCTTAGTCTACTGGTTCATTTTCCTTGTCCTCCACTCCACCACTCCCCCTCCGGTATATGATTAGATCTCTCCTTATCGATGTTCCTGACCTATGGATAACGCTTGTCTCCTAGGTTGTCTGTATTACCTGTCATGTGACATACACGTGTTTGCCACAAGGCTTCTTTGCTTCTATCTCGTGGCCATTCCTGTTAGTAAGCTTACCTCATATAGAAGCCCAGGGTTATGGGCATCTCCTCTTTAGGTCAACCCTTGCACCCAGGGTTGAGGGTATTCCCTACATAGTGCTTAGTCAGCATGGTCTGTGCGCCATCGCTGGTAGTATATATAGAGTAGCACTTCTTGTAGATTACCTTAAGCTTAATCTCACCGTTATATCGCCTTAGTGTGGGCCTGTAACTTCTTGTGGCTCCATCCTCATCCCACTGCCGTGCCTTGAGGATTCCCTTGTCATCAGTATCCCTGTCATCCCAGCATGTGCCCTTGATGGTTCCCTCCTTGACATCATTCTTATAACAGTTGCTGTCTTTATTCTCACAACCATCCTAGTGGATGTTGTGCTATCCATCTTCTCTTCATTAGTCATTCTCATCACAGCCATTTATCTTGTTGTTGCCCTTGTAGTCGCTGCCATTTGGAGTTATTGGCTCATGATACGTGTAACACAGACCAAGCAGTGTCTACTGCAGAATGACTCATCCAGAGTCATGTTGAGTCATAGCCAAAAGGTATCTAGGCAACCATCAATCAAGGGAGATAAAAAGGGTCACGAAGCATGTGAGAGGCTATGCTTAGAATGGAAATAGCGTCCAGATCATGGAAAAGAAAGGTAAGACAATGGAAAGATTATCATACATTCAAGAAAGGAAAGATCAGTGAAAGATAATCAAAAGAAAAGAGGTATCAGGGGAATAAAACATAACATTACCCCCTTAGTATGGTGAAAATCACTGTATTTTCAATATAATTCACGAAGAGAAGAATAGACTGGAGAGCAAGTCATGTTACCATAGCCAATGTCATCAGTTTGATCATCATAGTTGGTAGGATCAGTATCAGGGGCTGTGACATAGTCAATAAAAGAGGTAGTGGTGGTAGATGGGGTGATTGATGATACTGTGGATAGGGTTGATGATCCAACCAATGTTGGAGCTTCATCTTCCCAAGTAGGGGTTCCCCATCCTGCATCAGCTACATCTGATGGGGTAGGACTTAGTTCTCGCTCTACCTCTGCTATCCTTTGATTGACAGCATCAATCGCATCCTGCACATGCTAAGTAGCCTGCGTGATCATATTGGTGGATTCACAAATCATGAACAGTACTCAGTTAGACATCTCATTAAGTATCTGTTCTGGAGCAGGATGATATGATTGGGTTGATGATGGGGTGGATGATCAAGAGGTTGTGTGAGGAGCATGTCTGCAACGATGAGAGGATAAAGAAGAAGTGGAGAGAGACTAGGGAGGAGAACATCTAGTGGCTGGACAAAAAGAGGGACAATGTCTGGGTGCATATTGTTGACAGTGGGGGCATTCATATAACTGGCAGTCTCTCTTCAAATGCCTGAGGTGTTGGCAGAAGAAACAGGCTCTGGCATATTAGGGATAATCTGAGGAGAGAACTGGACCAGTTTGTGTTTGCAACTGTTCAGCAATGAATGCTCACTCAATGCGGTTCATAGTCTGCTGAAACATCTCCTCTTCTCTTGGTGTTAATGGTGCCAAACTGGCAGATGGGGTGGAGGAAATAGTAGGAGGGGGAATAGATATGGCTGGGGGAGAAATAGAATGTTGGGATCCATCTTGATTGCAGAGGGCTCTTGCCCATCTTTCTAAAGAGAAATCAAGATCATCTATGATCTCTGACATGCCTAATTGATGAAATGTTCCAAGAAGGTGGTGCTAAAGAACAGCAAGACAGAGTGAAATAGTGGAGAAGGCAGAAGAAATGTTATGGGTTGGAAGGGGTTCTTGCTCATAGATATTAGCAATCACGATGAGTGCTGCGCATTGGTTGTAAGCTCTCAGTAAATTTCCAAGGGGAGAGTCCTCATTGAAATAGGTATCTAATGCAACAGTGAGTTGAGAGTTTTCTAGGTTGTGGATAAGATCTGAGAAGGTGTTTTCGTCAATGGAAACAAGTACGTCTGCATATGGAGAGCAGGTGATAATGGAGAAGTCATATGGGAGGGAGATGGTGTTGGTAGGAGATGACATGATTGATAGAGGGTGATGAGGAGCAATGGAAGGATTAGTTTCTGCCAGAGGTTTGGGAACTAAACATCTTGGGATGGGCCTTTTTATAAGCCTCCAAAATCTTCTTGGCATTTTTCAGATTCCACTCTGATTTCCATGAGTCATCCTCTGGTGGATAACCCTTCCATCAGATCAGGTAAGTTCGGTTATTGGGCATGCCTTGGTGTTTTAATATCCACTCAATTTCAAATTGCTCCTTGGATGCAATAAGATCAGAAGGGGGTTTTGGAAGTTCTTGCTATGTACGCTATTTTTGCAATAGGGCGATAAAAGGGAAGTGTGAAACATGGGGTGTATCTTCCACATCGGTGGAAGTTGGAGTCAGTAGGAGAGAGGAGAATATACCTGCATAATGGTAAAGGGTCCTTTTCTTTTGGGGGCAAATTTCAGATTTTGTACAAAACATCGTAAGTTCCATGCTTCTAGCCACACCTTATCACCTTTCTGGAAAGGTGTGAAGTTCTTAATTGTTCAAGATTTCATAACCTGCTGGGCTAATTCGTGTGCAGCTAGGGCTTCATTTCTGGCAAAGGTAAGGAGTTGAAGATGTTCTTCTATGGCTAGGAGGTTAGATTCGGCAAGGATAGAGGGAAGGGAGCAGGGTTCATATCCCATCATAAGGAAGAATGGGGACTTGGCAGTGACAGAATGGGGGCAGTGATTATGCGTGAATTCAGCAAACGTAATATTCTCCGCCCAAAAAGTTGGATTACTCCTGCAATAGATCCACAGGTAGGTTTCTACTTCTTGATTCACACATTCCATTTCTCTATCTGTCTGTGAGTGATAAGTGGTGGAGAGGGATAAGTCATATTCTAGGATACGTCCTAGTTCTTTCATGAAGGAAGAGGTGAATTGGGGACCTCTATCGGAGATGATTTTGTTGTAAAGGCCAAAGTGTGAATAGATCTTCTTGAAAAACAGGGCAGCAATGTTCTCAGGTGTTGCTGTTTTCTTGGTAGGGCATAGAATTACCCCCTTAGTAAGGCCATGGTCGACCATGACCAAAAGTGAATCAAAACTGTCAGAGATAGGGAGATCAGTGATCAAATCACAGGAAATCTGTTGGAAGGGGTGAGTGGCAGAGGAAGGGATAGGAAGAAGGGGAGGAACAGTGGGATGTGTATTCATCTTGTTCTGCTGACAAATGGCACAGCCATTGACATAATTACAAACAAAGACAGCAAGGCCTGGCCACCAGAATTCAGAAGAGACCATCTGGTGAGTTTTTAAGACACCAGGATGGCCAGTGGCAGCATGATCATGAGAACGAGCAACAACATCACAGTGGAGGGAAAGGTCATTTGGAACATAGACCCAGTTTTGATAAGTCAAAACACCAGCATTGTATTTCCAGTCAGAAAGATGGGAGTGAAAGTGGGCAGGGACTTCATCAGCAAGTGCATGCAGGGAGTCAAGGACAATCAGATCAGAGGAGGAGGATGCAGCAATCTTCTGGGATAACTCCATGTCAATCAGGGATACAAAAAGGTTGGGGGAAAGGAGGGTGACATTTTTATTGTCAGTGGGGTTGTCAGGGAGGTGATCGGGGCAGTGCAATAGAGCATCTGGGGCCATGAGATTTTGTCTGGCCACATGGGTGAGACAGAGATCATAATCTGCAAGATCTAGGAGCCATTGGGCTGGTCGAAGGTTAAGTTTCTGTGGTTGATGAAAGTATGTCAAATTTTTATGGTCAGTGAAGACCTGGACAGGATGAGGAGAACCACAAAGGAAGTGTTTCCAAGTGGAGAGAGCTCAGATAATTGCAAGAAGCTCCTGATCATAGACATCATAATTTTGTTCCGCAGCAGAGAATGTCTGAGAAAGATAACCACAAGGATGCCAAGCACCATTGGTATCCATTTGAAGAAGAACACCACCTGAGGCATAAAATGAGGCATCAGTGGCAACGGCAAAGGTTGAGAATGATCAGGGAGTTAGAGGACTGGCTGAGAAAGGAATATTTTCTTGAGTGTATTGAAGGCATCTTGTTGTCGTTCCTTCCATTCTCATGGTTGGGATTTCTTGGTAAGGTCAAGAAGAGGTCAGGCAAGATTGGAGAAGTGGGGAAGAAATTGGTGATAGAAGTTGGTGAAGCCTAAAAAGGATTGCACATCGCATACTTGTTTCGGCATGGGCCAATCTTGGATCCCTGCTAGCTTGACAGGGTCCATGGTGAGTTTGCCATTCTTAATGATTATTCCAAGGTATTCTACCTTGGAGACATTGAACTTGCACTTTTCCAATTTGAGGTATAAGTCAAGTTCTTTCATTTGTTGGAGAACACATTTTGTTCATTGTTTGTGTTCTTCAGGATCATCAGAGAAAATAAGGAGGTCATCCATGTATATGATGAGCCATCCTTCAGAGATCATATCTCTAAAGGAGTCATTCATAAATCGTTGGAATGTTGCTGGGGAGTTGGACAGTCCAAAGAACATGACTGTCAGTTCAAAAAGTCCATGGTGAGTGATAAAGGCAGCTTTCTACTGATCACCATCCTTAATGCAGACATTGTTATATCCCCATCATATATCAAATTTTGTGAAACATGAAGCTCCTTTGAGCTTAGAGATGAGGTCAGAAATGAGGGGGAGGGGGTATGTGTCGCGAACTGTATGTTCATTGATGTATCTGTAGTCTTGGCAGGGTCAGAGCCCACCATCCTTCTTCTTCACAAAGAAAAAAAGGGATGCTTGTAGGGACTTTGATGGGTGAATCTTGCCCATTCTGAGATGTTCATCAATGAAATTGTCTACGGCTTGTTGTTCATCAGGGGAGAGGGGGTATATCTTGGAGATCTTTGGAATAAAAGTCTCCTTCATGTTCAGAGCATGATTGTAGGGTCTGGATGGGAGAACATGCTCTGTTGCTTCTTTAGAGAAAACTAAAGCGAATTCTTCATATTCGGTGGGGAGTGTAGCTTTTGGCTTCACCTTTTCTGCTGCAATGGCTAACTCGGTTGATTGGGTAAGCCTGGCTACAATTCTGGAGATTCTTGGTTTTATAACCATTCACTCCTGCATACAATGAAGGGTCAAGATGGTATAGAAATCTAGTTGTTGGTTGACAAGTCGTTTGGGAGTATCTTTATCAAGGTATTGATTCAGTCCTTTGACTTCTATGCCGTCTAGGATAACATGTTCAGGAGGAGGGGTTTCTTTTGTAGGCTTTCCTTTCAAGAGGTAGGAAGTGCAAGTGCCTACATGTTTGAGGTAGAGGTCTAGAGATTTATCAAGGGATTCATTCAGAGTGACTGTCCCTTTCTTCCAATTGATGACTGGATTCATTCATTCAAGCCAGGGGGCCCCAAGAATAACATTCTCTTTGCCACAGTTCATGGCATAGAATCTGACCTTCTGCAGTTGTTTGCCGATCTTCATGTAAAGAGTTGTAGAGAAGCAAATAGTGTTATGTGATTGGTCTGTGTTCCTTGCTATGATTGTTATGTAGTGAGCCAATAACTTTGAATAGTGGTGACTATGAGGGTGACAACAAGATAGAGGACTGCGATGAAAACAACTAGAGATGAGAGGATGGATAGCATGATGTCCACTAGGATAGTCATTATGATGAAGATGGTGATGGAGATGAGAATGGTGACTGTTGGGGGATCTGTCAAGGGCACATGCTGGGATGACGGGGATACTAATGATGAAGAAATCCTCAAGACACGACAGTGGGATGAGGATGGAGCCACAAGAAGTTACAGGCCCACACTTAGGTGATGTAATGGTTAGATACAGCTTAGGGTGCTACTACAAATAGTGTTACTTATATATGGTTAGCCATGGTGCACAGACCATGCTGACAAAGCACTATATAAGGGAACTACCTAACCCTGGGTCAAGGGTTGCACTATAAGGGTAATGCCCATAGCCCTGGGCTATGGGTGCACATAAGCAGTAATAATGGAAACAGCCATGAGGTAGAAGCAGAGAAGCCTCATGGCAAACACATGTATGTCACGTGACAAGTAATACACACAACCTAGAAAACAAGCATTATCCGTAGGTCAGGAATAATAGTAGAGATAGGGAAAGACATCTAGTCATATACTGGTGGGGTGGAATGGGTGGTGTGGAGATGAAGAGATGAACCCAGTAGACTAAGGACCCCAATGCTAGACCAAGCATCGGGCATCCCATCGAGTACTGTAACAATGATTGGATGAGTTAGTTGTTCAAGGGGTATCTTGTGCTTTAATGCAAAATGGTGGTCAATACAGGATATTTCAGCTCCTGAATCAATGAGAGCTGAAGTGTCAATGGATTTCAAGGTTCCAGTAGTAGCAATGAGTTGAATTGGCAATCTAAGCAACTTTGATCATCACTCTGCTACAAATACAGGAAAGCATGTAACCTTGGAAATGGAGGGTACTGATGTTGATACAGTCCTCCTGTCTAAAAATCCTGTGGTTTGAAGAGGCAAGCAGAAAGCTTGCCCACTGTTTCTTTTTCAATGTTTTCTTCATCTTTTCTCTCTTCCTTTGCCTCTACCTTTCATACTTCCTTCCTTTCTGGGTGTTTCTGGCCATGGTCTGGGCATTCCTTAATTACGTGACCTCACTTGTGACAATTATAGCAAAGTCCTCATTGTCTGTGTTCCACAGCTTGTTCAGCGGTGAGCCAGTCAACATCCATCGCATTTGGGTTGTAAAGGGTGGAGGTGGAAGTAGGGCTATGTCAATAGGGTGGGACATAAGTGGAAGAGGAGGATCAGGAGTGCAACATTTCAATTCAGTTTGCAAGATCCCATTAGGTCTTAAAATAAACAGCTTCCATATACCATTCACTAATCTTTGTGGAGACGGTGTCCATAGATTGGATTCATCATATCAGGGAGAGGGGAATTCCAGCAGCAAAGTATGAGATGAGTACAGCTGAATCGGCAGTTGCATTTAGTTCAGCTTGAACAGCCTTCATCTTGAACTGGTTAATATATCCAGTTAAATTTTCATTCTTGCGGACGCAGTAGGTGGTAAGCCATCCTAGCGCCTGATGTTTCTGGTCTGAATGTTTGAAGTCAGCCTTGAACTTTGTAACAAAATCTGTAAAAGTCTCAAAAGATTGGGCATCCAATGCCTGATTTTGGACCACAGTGGCCCAGGTTAAGGCAGATCCTTTCTTCATATACAAGAGCACAAATGCAATCCTCTTATCATTGTTGTTGTACACTTCTTTGTTGACTAGAAGGTATGTTCATACATTACTAAGCCAGTCAGCTGCTGTGGATGGAGATCTGTTGTATTCATCTAGGGTATTTAGACGGAGTTCAATGGGTTTCTGTTGGTGCGTCATTGGAGGAGGGATAGGGGCAGTTAGGAAGGTGGGGAGTGGAGGAAAGGGTAGTACTGGGGAAGAGGAAAGAGCAGTAGATGGCGAAGATATCTGAGAAAACGATTGACTCAATGCAACCATTGTCTGATCTGGGGGTTCTAAGCTGAGATCTTTGTTAGTTGAAATCTCAGTATCGGTGGCTTCTTCTTCTGGGGTAGGAGGGGTAGGGGTATACTGGCCTTGATAGGCAGTGAAGAGGTTGGGGAAGTTTTGGGGGTTTCGGTGGGCAATGGTGAGAGAAGGGGAGCACACACAATGATGGTGGCACTATCTAGAAGAAGTAGAATCTTTTGTTATGCTTGGCCTAGGTAAGAACAAGCATAGCCCTTGAAAGGGAATTGGGGTTCTTGGGCCTTTGTGCTGAAGATATTGATGCCTTGCAAGCCAGAGGACTTAGATCAAAGTATCAATGAAGTAGACCGTCTGACAAGATGCTGGGCAAGACATCGAGAGAAACCAATAGATCTATTGACTTGTAGGTCGCAAGATACAAGGGAGATTCTACTCAGGGTCTATCGTACATTGCACTAAGGTTAAAATAGATATCTAGATGGTGCACAGACCAAGCAGTGTCTACTGCAGAATGACTCATCCAGAGTCATGTTGAGTCATAGCCAAAAGGTATCTAGGCAACCATCAATCAAGGGAGATAAAAAGGGTCACGAAGCATGTGAGAGGCTATGCTTAGAACAGAAATAGCATCCAGATCATGGAAAAGAAAGGTAGGACAATGGAAAGATTATCATATGTTTGAGAAAAGAAAGATCAGTGAAAGATAATCAAAAGAAAAGGGGTATCAGGGGAATAAAATGTAACACTGGTTGCCTTAATTGGCTTGACCGCCATCTGGAAGAGGGGGAACCTATGCTGGATGAGTTCTCCATTCTATGCTTCAATGCTAACGAATGTTGCAGACCTCAAACATGCTCTCCCAAGACATCAAGTTGCCCATTTTCAATGGCTCCAACCCCAATGGTTGGTGGCCAACGATGGAGGCCTACCTCCGGGCCTCTGGATCCATGTGGTCCATCCATGTCTCCAAGCCTGACATACTTGATGCAAAAACCACCTCAGAGCAGAGGAAAGAATACATCAACTGGCACAAGGCCAATGACCTGCTGGTCAGTTCCATCAAGCTCTACATGATAGACAACATCTGTCAAAGGTTCACACAAGAGAACGTGGAGCTCTTGATTGAGGCAATCAAGAAGGAGTACCAAAGCTCCTCCATCACAGCCACTTATATGCTCTTCCAGGAGCTACTTGACACCAACATCCCCTCCTCTTCCCATCCCGCACCAGCCTTATCTAAGGTCACTACTCTCTTCAGCCGCCTCAAGCAGGCAGGATATAAATTCCCTGACAACATCCAAGCGATGATCATCCTCACCAAACTCCCCCCAACCATGGATGTCATCAGCCAAATGATGGCACAAGCCTCCAAGACCCCCAAGGTTACAGAGCTCCACAAGGCCGCCATCCTCTTGTGGGAGTCAAGGTCCCTGTCAAAAGGGAAAAATGGCCAATTGGCCAACAAGGTCTCTGCTGTCAAGCAGAAGGGCAAAGAGCCCACATTTCAGCAGCAGCAGAAACAGCAGCAGCAACAAGGGGGTGATGACAAGAAAGGTTGTCGCCAGAAATGTGGAAAGGGGGACAAATCAAAGTCCCAAGCCAACACTGCTGCCTTCTCTCTTCAGGCACTCTATACAACAGGACCCACTCCTGCCGTGGACCCTTTGGTTCATGCCCACTGCTCTGCCTACCTCTACCAAGGTGCCAAAGGCCCTGCCACTGATCCTTAGATCAAGCAGGCCTTCTCTCTTACATACCACATAGGCCTCGAGCCTTTTTGCGAAACTATGCAGTACATGGACATGCATATGATGGCTGGCACTATGCCAGCAGTCTGCCTCCTGATGCCCTCACTCCCTCTTTCCACAAGGATTGAGGAGCTTCCACCCTTGCCCCCCATCTTAACCCAGGCATTGTACGACATGTATGACAACCCCAAGTATGGTGAGGAGTTGGAGGCAGAGGCCCCGTTGAAGAAGAAGCACTCCAAGAAGTGCCAAATAGAGATGGCCCCTTCATCCATGTGGAGTGAGGACAACCTTGATGACATCATCAACATATATGGGTCAGTTCCTCCCAAGGACCTTGAAGAGAAGCTGGCCACCCTTGGGGCCTTAATGCAGATGCCTCTGCCGACATTATCATTGTTACGTGTTTTATGTAGTCGTTATTGATGGAGAATAGGGATCCCTTAGTCAAGGATATCGACCTTAAGGGAGGACTCTGGAGGCTAGGGAACTACGTAGAATTGCATAGAACTAGCTTAGTGTACAAGTACATATCACTGTGGTATTTATACTAATCCCTACGGCGAACAGACCAAGCTATGCTAGGCTAAAAGAGGAATGTTTGGGGTAGGGTTAAGGGTGGATCGTGGGAAAAGTGGGGACACAAGGTAGTCAACAATGACTAAGCCTAGAAAGAAAAGAGCATCCAAAAGAAGAAAGAAACATACACGTGTCAATCGTTCAAGAAAATTGTAACATAAGCCCCGACTAGCTGAAAGGATCACCAAGCCTTTACCTTCACTCTTTATCATAAAAGGTATAATCGTCCAACTCATCATGAAGGATCTTTTCTTCATCAAGGAGTTCCTGCGCCCGAAGTCGTTTTGGACACAACACCCCCCAGACCAATGCTCGACACTTATTGCAACCATTGGGACAACAACGATAGAGGGGGCAAGTCTGTCCCCAATGACTCTTGGTGCAATAGGGACATACACCAGAGGGACAGTTTTGCAAGAGGTGACCGGGTGCAAAAGTGTCGCACATGGGGCATTGATGTTTCGGGCATCAGATACCCAAGTGAGTGTTCTTTTCCCCACACCATTCGCAAATGGAGAAAGGATCGATGGTGGGGGATGATGGGGGTGGTGATGCAGGGGAAGGGCGAGACGTAGTGGGTCTCAAACAGAGGCAGTATGCCAGGGATGAAGGAAGGCTGAACAAAGAGGAAATCAACTTCTTTTTCTTCCCCCCCTTTTTCTTTTGTGAGGAGGATTGCTGAGGGGGAGAGGGGGTCGTCCAGTTACAAGGGATGACAGGGAGCAGAGCAGGAATGGGTAAAGGGGTGGTTGAGTCTTCTTCTTCCTTGACTATAGGAGAGGGGGAGGAAAGGGGAGAGACATATCCACCAGGCATGTTCTGATCTGCCATTTGGTTATCACCGTCGGTGAGAGGAGGAAGGGATAGGGAGAGTTGGAGAGGAATAGGAGGGAAGGAGGTGATCAGGGCGACGCGCACAGGTAATTCCATCAAGTGGAGATATGCATACCATGTCATAGGGTGCATGACGACCAGGAAGGGATGAACCAGGGGGCCGATTACTTCGAAGGGGAAGGAGTTTAGTATATATCCGAGCCCTAAATGGTATAGAAGGGAAAGAACCCATCCCTGTGCATCGGCGAGGCAGGTTGTCTCTTGTGTGGTGAGGATGGGGGGACGATCAGAAGGGGTGGCAAAGTTAAAGAGAAGACGTAGCGTGGCTAAGGTGAGGTAAAGTTGGCAAGCCTCTTTGAGTGCTATGTCCATGAGGGGTGACTCCATTGCTTGTGCAAGGAGGGGAGCATCTTGTAAAACGGTTGAAAGGATAAGGGCCCAGGCTAATTTGGGAAGGAAGTTGATTTTGATAGGGAAAATGGCAGGGATAAGATGGGCAGAAGTTGTCATGGTGGGGGAGGAGGTAGTACGAATGGGAGGCATCATGGTGTGGTATAGTAGGTTGTGGTCGGGGGATAAGGACCATCAAGAGAGAAGGTGTTTCTTTTTATATGTAGAGAGGATGGTCTGTGCCCCAGCTAAGTTCCGTTCCGGTTCCCAAGTGTTCTTGGCTAAAGAATATCCCTTCCATTTGATGAGATAGCAGCAATTGTGTGGAGGTCCTTTATGCCATAAGATGTGCTCAATCTCCCATACCTCATCTCTGTCGACTTCTATTGGGGGAGGGCATAATGTCGGAGTTCCGTGTTCCACAGTCGTTCAGTAGGGAGATAAGAGGGAGGCATGGAAGACATCATGGATTCGCCATGTAGGGGGTAGCCATAATTGGTATGCCACTGGGGAGATGACCTTGGAAATTTCAAATGGCCCTTCATGAAGTGGGTTTAATTTCCGCCAAGGAGAACTCAGTCATAGGTTCTTGGCTTCGAGCCACACCTTATCACCGACCTTCCAGGGGTGGAATTTGCTGCAGATGCACTCTTGCATTAATTGTTGAGCCACTTGATGGGCACTTATCACTTCCTCCCAGGCTTTGTCTAGGGAAGACAATCTTTCTGAGAGGGCCAGGATGAACGTTTTTCCTAGTGGTGGGTATCCTCATGGTTCATAACCCATCATTAGTGAGAATGGAGTGCATTGGGTAATGGAATGAATGGAAGAATTGTGTGTGAACTGTGCCATGGGTAGGAGGTCTACCCAAGTTTGTGGGTTGTCTTGACAAAAAAGGCGGAGGTAGGTTTCCAGTTCCTGGTTCACTCGCTCCATCTCACCATCCGTTTGTGGGTGATAAGCGGAGGAAAGAGCAACGTTGTAGTGAAGGAGGTGTGCCAATTCTCGAGTGAAGGCAGAAGCAAATTGAGGACCTCGATCAGAGATTAGTTGGTTGTGTAGTCCTACGATGGGGAAGATGTGGGTGTAGAAGAGTTTTGCGATTCCTGCTGCATCGATCAATTTCGAACAAGGGAGGAAAAATTCCCCCTTACTAAGGCCATGGTCGACCATGACCAAAACAGAATCAAAGGTGCCCACAGGGGGAAAAGCAGATATGAGGTTGACAGAGAACTGCTGAAAGGGGCAGATGGCAAGAGAGGCAAGGGGGGAGAGAGGAGGGAGAGAAGGATGGGTGTTAACTTTGGAGGATTGGCAAAGGGGACAACCAAGGACGTAGCAACAGATGAAGGTGGGCATGCCGGGCCACCAATAGTTGCAGCAAAGAAGAGCCAGAGTATGAAAGATACCCCCATGGTCACTGGTGGGGGAGGAGTGGACAGCAGAGACGAGGGAGTGACGGGTGTCCGGAGGAATATAGAGATGGCGACAGTAATAGAGGCAGCCATCAGTGAAAGACCAATCGGTGAGAGAGGAGTGGGGGAAGAGAGGGGAACCCTCAGCCATACGAGCAAGGGCAGAAAGAACGAGGGGATCGGAGGAAGAGGAAAGACGGATTTTCTGAGCAAGGGCGAGATTGATGGCAGAGACGAAGAGATCGGGGGAAAGAAGAGTAATGTCGGCATTATCCTGAGCAGTGGAAACCACAGCAGCATAGGAGAGGGTGTCGGTGGGGGCCATGGTGGAACCCGGTTGGATGGAGAATTTGAGATCAAAGTTCTGTAGGAAAAGCATCCAGTGAGCCTGATGACAGGAAAGGCAGTGAGGTTGGCAGAAATAAGCGAGGTTTTTATGATCAGTATATACCTCAACTGGGTGACCGGTCCCCTGAAGGTAATGACACCATTCCATGAGAGCATGGATAATGGCGAGGAGCTCACGATCGTAAATATCATAATTCCGTTCCATGGGGGAGAGAGTATGAGAGAGATAGCCACAGGGGTGGAGATCCCTGTTGCTATCATGCTGCATGAGAACACCACCAGTAGCGACCAGCGAAGCATCGGTCATGATGAGAAAGGGTTTCATGAGGTCAGGGAGTGTAAGGACGGGGGAAGAAAGGAAACAGTCCTTCAGTGAACAAAATGCAGTAGCACAAGCGGGTGTCCATTGCCAGAGAATATCCTTTTTAGTGAGGGAGTGAAGAGGGGCAGCAAGCAAGGAAAAGTTCGGGATGAACTTCCAATAGAAATTGCAGAAACCTAGGAAGAATCGAATCCCTTTCACAGTCTTCAGGGGTTCCCAATCCCTAATAGCAGAGAGTTTGGTGGGATCCATGCAGATGTGGTCAGCCAATACCATCATCCCAAGATATTCAACTTCCGCTGCATCGAAGATGCATTTGGATAGTTTGAGGTAGAGAGCATGTTCCTGGAGATGGGACAGCACCAGATGTGTATGATGATGGTGGAGAGTTTTGTCATGGGAGTGAATGAGAATGTCGTCCATATAAATGACTAGCCAACCCTCGGTGAGGTAATCCCAAAAAATATGGTTCATCATGGCTTGAAAAATAGCCAGGGAGTTGCAAAGGCCGAAAAACATAACGGTCGGTTCATAAAGACCAAATGGAGTAATAAAAGCAGCTTTCCAACGGTCTTCAGGATGGATGAGGATGTTATTATACCCCCATCAAACATCAAATTTAGTAAAGATCTTGGACCCTTTCAGTTGATCCACCAGTGAGGAAATTAAAGGAAGGGGATAAGCATTTTTCACTGTATGTTCATTCAGGTAATGGTAGTCTTGACATGGATGAAGATCTCTGGTTTTCTTTGGAACGAAGAAGAAAGGGGAGGCTTGAGGGGAGGATGAGGGGACTATCCATCCAGCCTTCAGATTTTCGTCAAGGAAAGTCTGGCAAGCCTTCTTTTCTTTCAGGTTGAGGGGATAGATTTTCCTGACCTTTGGGATAAAGTTTGGAGTTAGGGTTATTGTATGATCAAACAGCCAGGAGGGAGGCCATTGTCCTTCTTTGATTTCGCCAAATATATCCGCATATTCTTGAAAACTACTAGGGAGTTCTATTGAGGGTCCAGGTAACTTTTCTAGTGCCAATTGGGTGGCCATCGTTGTGTGGGATAATTCTTCCATTCAGTATCTCTTCTTCCAGAGGGTTCCTAATTTGTGATCGATGTTAGTCAACAGGTGATTAACTTCTTCATCTTCCTCTGCCGTGGGCCATTCTGGTAAGGCAAACGTCCCCTGCTCCCAATTGATAAGGGGGTTTGCCTTTCACAGCCATGGGAGCCCCAGAATGATGGGATCTTGTCAAATGGTTAGAACCAGGAACATCCATGGTTTTACCCATGTCCCTATCTTTACTGCGATTGAAACGCTATATTGGATGGTATTACTTTTGTTGATTGTTCCATCTACGTTTCAAGCGATTTGCATTTCAGTGAGTTTTCATAGTGGTAGTTGATGTTTCCTCGCGAAGGATTCATCAATGAAACTCCCTGTCACCCCACTGTCAATAAGGGCAGTGGTATCAATCTTTTGGGTAGCACTGTAAAGACGAAGAGGGACATGCATTGATTTCGCTGTAGTTCTGGTCTTATGTACAGTTGCTATAGTATCGGGAAAAGAGGTGATTGATGATCCTTTCTTCCTTGCTAAAAATCCTTTCCTTTCGCTTTGGCCAACTCAGTTTGTGTTACGTAGTGAGCCAGTAGCTTCGAATGGCAACAACTACGAGGGCGACAACAAGATACAAGACTCCGGTAAGGAGGACTGCTGATGACAAGATTGCGAGAGCAACGTCCACTAGGATAGTTGCGA